>FIZT01050704.1:0-29513 GCA_900065295.1 Paracoccus marginatus
TTGTCACCGTCAGGGTAGAAAAATGTTTCGATTATCGGATTTCTTCCATATAAAATAGAAACAACACGTTTACCCAACTAATTTTGGGTTGTAGAATTCGAATTTGGCACTGAAATTTACTCAATCATTAGTATCTCAATTTTGGAATTTTGAAAAATTTGACATTTCTGATAAATTTTCAGAATTTTGAAAAACGTTTTCAATTGGAAAACTGACACCAGATTCGTGTTTCGCGACCTCGAATTAGTAGGAAAAACATTTTTGATCATTCAAAATTGGTCAGGGGTTCCAGTTATGGAAATTTTCCCATCGTCAGGGTAGAAAAATGTTTCGATTACCGAATTTCTCCCAAATAAAAAAGAAACAACACGTTTTCCTGACTAATTTTGGGTCGTGGAATTCGAATTTGGCACTGAAATCGACTCAATCGTTAGTATTTCAATTTTGGAATTTCAAAAACTTTGACATTTCTGCTAAATTTTTGAAATTTTGAAAAACACCACTGTGTCGACGAACATATAAATGTCCGTTGCCACAGTGGTGTAATGGTTAACACGCTGGACCGGCAATCCGGAGATCCTAGGTTCGAGTCCTGGGCTGGGTGGCGAATTTTTCGCACAAAAATTGACGTTGATTGCTGTGTACCGACTATTAGGAGGAAATAGTAAAGAAAAACCATAAATTTCTTCAAAAAATTCATTTTCTAAAAAATTTATTTAGAAATTTTCAATTAAAAATCGAAGAAATAATATGTCAATGTTTCCTAATTTTGAAAAAACGATTCATTTCCGATTTCGACCAATCGATCATTCATGGATTCAATTCCTCAATCATGCACACGATAAATCTACACATTTTTCAAATTCTAAAAACTGGATGAAATAATTATTCATTTTATGCATCTCAATCGCGTTAAAATTCAATTTTTGATTTTGATACGCCGATTTTATTTCCAATATTACAAGAGGATTATTTTTTTTTATTTTCTACTAAAAAGTAATCAAACTTAGAAAATCTGTGTCGAGTCGAATATTCAACCAGCAAATTCTTGTCATTTTATAGAAAGGAAACTCGTGCGGTAGATACCCATGCATCAGCGGAAGTTGAACTGATGCCCTTCGCTCGCGAAATCAAAATAGGATGTAGATAATAGACAATAGTGTAATAGTAACTTTCAAATGGAGATGAATTTTCGAAATATTCAACTTTTTAAAAAACTGTTTTGATTTGATTATCGACGATACCTAGTAATTTTTAAGAAAAAGACGACTTGGAATATTATTCTACTTCTTATTCGGCGTTGCGTTGTTCAAGAATCAGTCAAGTAATCAAAATAAAAATTATATCGAGTCCACCATTATTACGAATAATGTTTCCATTTACATCGGTTATCATTTCGTCTATCTCGCATTCTTTCCGCTAATATTCTCCGCTCGCCTCTTATTCCTTTCGATTACAATCACAGACGTTTGAATTATAAAATAAATAATCAGAACATACTACACTAGTCGATACGATAACGACGACGACCGTAATAAATTAATTACCCAATGAGTATGCGATAAAAATAAGCGCAATTAGTGATAAATAAAAATACATGCACGTAGACGCACTAAGTAGTATTATCGTCAAATAATAATCATTCTCAACTCATGCATGCAATTAAAATGATTAAATTCACTCACCGACATCATCTCGTTGACCGGAACGGTAATACGGAAACTCGACACACGTACAGCGGCATCTCGCCTCAGATATGCCTAGACCCGGCCGAAGAATACGGAGACGACTTGATGGTTTTAATAAATCGCCATTTTCCGCCGCATAAACACGACCGTACCCATCGATTCTCCCACGACCTGATCGCTACGCTTTTACACACGTTGACAACTTGCGTTTTGCCTTGGCACCGGTTACATTGCTTCACCTTGTGAGGATTACTATCGCCCAGGTACACGTGCCTGATGATATCGCAGTTTTGAGACTGGTGCGAAGTATCGTCCAGAGTAAGCGTATCCATTTTATACGCGACGGTATCTGGCTCTTGGCCGAAGACAAACTGCAGCGGTAAATTTTGTCGGTACAGCGCCGGCGAAGCTACGTCGCAGATTTCGGTCGGTGTCGACGCTATGGTCGGTATGAGGACTTGGTTCTGCAACAGGTAGCACTCTTCGATGAACGTTTCGTCCATTTCGTTATTCTGGTTGCACTGGATGAGACGCGAGATCAATCTGAAGAGCGTAGACAGACCGTCGAAGTTGCCAACGTTGCGCACGAACACTGGCAGGCAGGATTGCCGGAGGAAGCCCCAAAATCGAACGATGACTAGTACTTCTCTGAGGATATTCAGGGCGTGATTGTCGGTGACGATGTCGTAACCGGAGTTGGTTCTTTGGTGATCTGGAATACGTGCTAGGATATTGAGTGCTAGGTGAGCGACCCATTGGATGAGCTGCTGCATCGACTGGATGTTACTCGGTTCGATTGTGAATTCTTTAGGGTCTATGTTGACGATTATGGTGTTCATGTCGATGATCGAAGACTCGGACAAGACGGCTGATAGACTTTCGCCGGGACCTTTATCGGAGTTGGTCAGTTCGTTAGGTCTGAGCAGCGATTTAAAAGCGACCGAGATGGAATGCAGCGTTAGTAAGAATACGAGATCGTTGTGCTTCTGAGAAGTGTTACTCGACAGCCTGCAGAGGAAAGCTTTCATGCTGAGGAACCCGCCGTATTCGAGCTGCTGCACCGATGGCGACTGTTTGTTGAACGATTCGGTGAACGCTTCGCATACCTTATCTAGAACGTGCGGCTTCAGCGAGATGGCCACGTCCCAGAAATCGTAGCCCGAAATGAGGCAATATTCGAGCTGGGTGACGGCGTAGGATACAGCCATCTGGATATTCAGATCTGGTACAGGTTGGACCTGAAGTACGTAGAAATTGCCTACGTTGTCGAGCGCTACGATTACGTTGCCCATTACGGACGTATCGACGTCGGCGATGCATAAATTATTAAATATTTTTCTCGCGTCTTTGGTGTCCCAGTAGTGATCCAGGTTGTAGCACATTTCTTCTTTCAACGATCTCGATAAAATCCTCAACCTGTTGTTTTTAAATGCTAAAATAACATTACAAGGTGCTCCGGGTCCGCTGGACATTAAACTCTTCGGCGTACTGATCGATACGATCGGGCTGTCGGTCGATACGCTCGACTTGCACTCCCAACTCATCGGCTTGGGTGGTTCGTTGACGATGCTGGTATCGCAGAACATCTGATTCGATTGATCTTTCTCGGCCATAACGTCGTAAACTTGAATAGTGCTCGTTGTACCGTTGGTGGCTGCGATTATCAACGAAGTAGGGTTATCTTTGGTGACGAATTTCAAATGCGATATGCTCCAATTCTTCGTGACCGTTTCCAACTTGGAAGTATCTACGAAAAATCCAGGCAGGGCTTGGCAACTCATAGAGTAAGTTTTCTTATTAGTATATTTGATACAAATTTCGTAACATTTGATCGGCATTTTCAAACTACCGCAGCTAGTGGCCACTATCAACGTGCCATGTTTACTATAAGCGATATCCAGTACCGAGATTTTATACCTGACCGAAGATATACTATCGGTTAGCGTGACTAGAGGTGTGCTCGCATCGCCTGTGATCAAACAAGCGACCACCAAGCCGGTAGAAGTGATCACTAAACAGCCATCCAACGCTGATCCGCCGAGTAGTTTCACCGTCGGCATGTATCTAGCGTTGCAAAACTTCTCGAAATAATGGTCGCTGCTTTTCTTCTCAGGATTCGGATTCAGTACGATTTTACGACGGCTATGGAAAAAAATACCGCCGATCATGTTCTCGCCAAGTAAATTAACGGTGCCGAGACAACTCCAGTCGTTGAAAATGTAATCTTGGTACGACCAAATGGTTATGCTGCCGGAATCGTCGCCGATTAGTAGGTTCTCGCCGCATAGATCCCATTCCAGTAATGTTACCATATTTTCGTAAGATGTGATTTTATGGAAGTTCCAAGGCATGTTGAGATCAGCGACGTAGATTCGTGATCCGAGACTCAGGTCGGATGGATCGTTTAGCTCGTATTTGGTAACCCATGCTACGATGTTGGATTGTGAAACTCGTACGATACCTTTTACTTCTTCGTCTACGTCCATGAAGTCGTTGTAAAATTGAGCTTTACCGACGTATTTACGAGAGATGGCGTATAACAGGTCCATGATGAATATGTTGAATACGATCGGTAGTGTCAAACGTGTGGTAGCGAGCGATCGAAGTTTTGAAGTACTTTACGGTGACCTGAAAAACAAACGCTACGATTAGTATTGCTTGTGGAACAAAACACGTAAGAACTTGATACTGGCAAAAAAGTAGCACATTAAGAGCAATAAACACACACGATGCATCTAAAGTTGAACGATTTTCGCTTTTATATCAACAAAAATACTGGGTAAGTGATAAAAATACATAATCATTTAATGGTTTACGGAGTCGATTCGTAGAAGTTCAGTTACACCACGGAAAGATTATCTTGACATTCATGATACATTTATGATACCTTAATGATATGAAGAAGTCAATCTTCATCGAATGTGAGGTTAACTTGAGGAAAATTAAATGAATTGTCGACTAGTCATGTAATGACAGCCGGAACTTACCCGGTAAAAGGACCCAAGATAGTCAATCGAATTCTTCACGATTTCCGAACAAACAAGACTCGAACTATGAATATTCAATGCCACGGATATTCAATGTACAAAAAGGGTCTATAAAGATATTATTACGACATGATTACATTTCCTTTCGAAGGAAAATTCACGAAACGAAACTTTTCGACATTTCAACTTCGTTTTAAAACAACGGTGTCAACCTGATTCTAAACACCACTACACACACAACACAAACACAACTATTTCTTAGCTTTCAACAGCAACGACGTTTACTTTTTATAAAATGGTGACCTGTGATTGGTTACTAAACATAGGTACGAAATATAGGTATACTTTTGTTTATTTTATTCGAAAAAGAAGTCGAAAAACCAAACTTTCGCAATATATTTTTTTTTTTTTACGAGAAAGAAAGATGAGTACATAAGTAATCTCTTCACGTTCAAATCGAATAACTTTCATAACTTTCTCACTCAAAATATTGCTGAAAATTAATTCAAAACTCGGAAAAAAGAGGAGTCCGCTGTAAATATTCCTTTTTTTTTTTAAATGAAAAAAAAATGGTAAGTATACTTACAAAAAAAAATAAACCACAACAAAAAAAGTTACAAAGGTATGAACGAATCTCATTATCAAATATCAAATGCATAATAATTATTGAGAATAAAAGAACACATATTTTTTTAACAACGAAACAACGCTGAATAAATCATTCGTAAAATTTTTTGGTTACAAAATAGTAAAGTTACGAATTATTAAAACGTGGGAATATACCTCGGTTAAAAATTATTTTTGCTCATGAATAAACACAGCAGATCTTTCACCAATCGCGGTCGAGCCATGATTGCATCCCAATCTTCAGAATTCATCTTTTTGACCACATCGTTGGAATGACTGGTAAGAAATTGGATGGCACTGGCTTTCAAACTATCTACATTGTACGAATCAGCCATCATCAAAGTCTGCACCACCGTTTCCAGCGACAACTGCTTACGTAACACGTTCTCGCACAGCATCTTCAATCCTTTTATATCGTATCGGTCAGCCACCGGCAGGAAGCCGTACACTAGCTCGTCCACATTTTCTACTTTACCCGTGTATATATAACGTAGCGCTTGCAAAAAAGCTATCTCGTCGATATCTTTGATCTCAACCCAGTTTAGTTTATTTTCCTCCATATCGTGCTCGAACATAGCGTTAAATACTGTACTTTGCGCTGCCAGTATGATTTTATGCGCGTAGTAGGTTGTGCCGTTGACACACAAAGTAACGTCGCTATGCTTCTTACTCAAGTACAAATCTTCGAAACTTTCGATGGCCGGTACAAACGCTTGCTTTTCAATGGGAACCGTAACATATCGACCGGAAACCAGAATCGGTACCGCGTCCTTAAGGTACAAGTAAGATACTTTACAAGTCAACGTCATATTATGGAGCACTCTGTTGTTACCGCCTTCGGCTATCTTACAACAACCGATGAAGTTATTACTTCCGACCTTCTTCAACGTTTTTTCGGACTTGAAGAAAGTACACTTGGTCGTTTCGCGGCTGGAACTTGATTTCAAATTTTCCATTTCGAACGTAGCTTCGCCAGCAATCGCGCTCTGATTTTCATCTTCATGAGGTGTATTTCCCCAAAATTCTTCGTGCTGAGCGCTTCCATATCCGGCTCTGAGGACCACGAGCCAATTAACGGAACCTGCTTTTCTGGAATTGGAAAGTTCCACTTTCAAACTCCATCGCAGATTTGCGTCATCGGGGGCGAAACACTCTGGTGAGATTATCGAGGATGTAGTGGAGGTACCACCCCAATCGTCGGAGTAAAAGTTGAAGTGCGCTGGGAGAAGTTTCCAAACGAATTTGAATGATTTAACATCGATAACGTTCAGATGCGCCATTACAATCGGAAAATAATGCGACAAACGCGATTCGAAAGAAAAAACTAAAAATTCTGATTTTCTATCGTAGTCTGTAGTAGGGCTACATAAAGTACTCTTCTGAACGGAAAGAGTATCATATCATACGTAAAATTCATCTGTAGGCACTAAAGTGATAAGCGGGCGTCGCGTCGTTTGGCAAGTACGTACTTGTTTGCTTGGGTCATGCACATGCTTGCGTGCTTGCGTCATCGACCTTATACTAATATGGACTGCTAATTCAAATCGCCGATCCAGTGAAGGAGTTTTGGTCACGACTTTATTTGATCCGTCTGCGCATGTGTCAGTTCCGGTGCGTTTACAAGCGTCATACATACACACAACAACTTCTCACATCCACGCACCCCACATGGTCGAAGACACACCCACCAGTAGTCGTTGTGTGTATGTATGACGCTTGTGAACGCACGGGAGCTAACACATGCGCAGACGGATCAAATAAAGTCGTGATCAAATCTCGTACACCGAAAACGAGAAATTTTAACATAGGACTAGCAGTCCATATTAGTATAACGTCGATGGCTTGCGTAGAATTTTTTTAGGAAGTGGGAAGTATGTAAACATAAGCTGTGTTCTATTCGCAACTCCGAGTTACTCCGAGTACGTCAGGTCTTCACTATTCAACTAAAACAAACAACCTGATTGGTTAAATGTTGGTCAGATGTATTGCACCGTGTAAAATAACTTACTCCGAGTCTGCTCGGAGCTGCGAAAAGAACACAGCTATAAACAGTCGGTGGAGGGCGAAAATTCTCAGAAGAGCGAAGTGCGAACTCGTGTGATAAGTATTCTCTAATTAATTAGATTCAATTTAAATATATAAAAATCAACGTCGCTCATCCTCGTCACACTATGTGATCGTAGTTCGGAATTGATAACGACCAAAAATCAACAGACAAACGATGAACGCTTTCAGATTAGCTGGCGACATAATTCGTCTATTGGCAGTAATCGCCTTGCCAATTAACTTATGGAAATCGAAAAACTGCTCCGGTGAGTTTTACTACTTATTTCACTTCTCTATTGAAGAACTACCTAAAATATTTCTTCGCTTCTTTTTTCAGGTATTTCCGGCAAAACACAAATATTATATGCTCTCGTCTGTACTACCAGATACCTAGATGTGATATTCGTGTTTATCTCTGCATACAACACAGCGATGAAAATCATTTTCCTTTTAGCTAGCTACTTGACAGTGTACCTGATTTATGTAAAATTCAAAGATACTCGCAGTGCCAACGAAGACTCTTTCAAGTACTGCGCACACGACTCATTTAATCTAGATGCACTTGAAATTGTATCAATGAATTTCTAAAATGATATTTATTTGGTTTTACCCTACAGAGCCGAATATTTGATTCTGACAGCAGCATTGTCATCGGCACTCACTTACGAAATGTCAACTTCCTACCACGAATCGAATTTCCTTGATGTGAGTGATGAATATTCCGAAATAGAAGGTATAATTGTTATGCTACCGTTATTCATCACTTTGGATTGTTACAGATGTATTGGGTTTTTAGCCAATATCTAGAAACCGTAGCCATCATACCTCAGTTACTGATGATCTACCACGACAAAACCAACGAAACCAGAAGTTTCATATTTTACTACATATTCGCTTTGGGCATCTATCGAGCATTGTATGTAATGAACTGGGTGTACAGATATCATAATTCGCATCGTATAGATTATGTTAGTGATATGGCCGGAGGTACACAGGTTGCGATTTACGTTGTATTCGCATTTTTCTATATTTTACGTCGAAACCCTTACGGCGAACTTGTCGATACTCCGGTTGTGGTGAATATCTGATGAAGTCGAGTGATGCTCAGTGTTATGAGAAAGTTTTAATCTTTAGAAGGAAGTTTATTGAGTATTATTATATTGGTTGCTATAATTACCTGGCTTTAGTTAGGATTTAATCAACTGTTACTTATTCATTTATATGAGTACTTAGTACTTACTGAATCATTTTTTTATTCGATTATAATGTTACCTTTCATTTCAATGTTCATACTTTTTTTCTATGGTAAATATACTTTTGATTTTAGTGATTTTAACCGACGTGGATTTTGTAAAGAAAAAAACAACAACGAGCATGAGTGTTTCCCTTAATACTGTTGGCTATCAAATGATCCTCGAAATCTGGCGTTAAATTTTAGACAGTTTCGAAGTTTGAATAACGTTAGTAAAAAGCCTTATTGTGAAACCGGTTCGATGAAAGACCTATACGACTATATACATTTACTGAAACGGGCCGGCGATGTGTTACGTCTATTCGCAACGGTTTCCTTAATTCTGGTAATATGGGATTCGAAAAAAAGCACAGGTACGATAGTTAACTCGACTACAGAAGTTAGCATGATTCTTACATTACAATCCCGAAGACAGGTTTTTCTGGAAAAACGCAAATATTGTACGCGATCGTGTACACGACTCGATACCTGAGTACTTACGTAGGTGACGGAATCGTACTCGATGTTTTTGAAATTGCAATGAGAATTACACTCGTTTTATCATCGTACGTAACCGTTTACTTGATTTATAAGAAGTTCAGGTACGATTCTAGTCGTAATGAAGATTCGTTCAGGTAGGTAACATGTACGAGTATAAAGAGAAGGTATTTTGGTTGATCGTTTACTCGAAGAATCAATCGTTTTACAGAATCATCTACCTGCTGATTCCGTGCGCTTTACTAGCTCTAGTCTATAATCCGGGATTTTCGAGGAACTTCTTCGTTTACGACGAGTTAGTTAAGCTCGAATTTTCTTTCGTCGAAGTGAGCATATTATTCAAAAATAGACTATCCTACTTTTTAATTCAACATCCTTCGTGGTTTCTAGGTTAGTTGGGCATTTAGCTACTACTTAGAATCAGTAGCGATCTTGCCTCAGTTACTCATGTTGCATAGCCACAAGGTGCACGACAAACAGAACTTCGTAGCTGGTTATTTGCCGATAATGGGTTTATCAAGAGTCATGTACACCGCTTACTCGTTATGGGAGCGGAAACACGACGTGATAACCGACGCTACTGGCATCGTACAGTTCTGTATCTATCTCGGTTACTTCCTATTGCAGATTAAAACAGAGCAGGAGAAATCTAACCGAAGTGAAATCCATAGCCTCGACGTATGATTATATTTTCTTTATTTGTTACACGTTTACATACGTTCCTATCAAATTTCAATAAACAATTCGATCATAAAATCATTGATTTTTCTGTACTTGGTAAAATATTTACAAACAAGAGCAAAAAAATAATTAGCATTCTAGTACAAATAAAACAAATCTTTACACAATATGAAAAAAAAAAATAGGGGAAATTCGTAAAATGCATAAATTTTCATCAACGTTTGCGAAAACTACCAACTACTTAAATAACAGAGATGGGATAAAGAAGAATTGGGGGCAGGGGAAACACGACACACAACACACGTACTATAGAAACACGACAACATACGAAACATAGAACGCTAGGTACTTCCAATCTATTTGACTTTTTTCTGTTGTCTCAATCTGTAAATATCGTTGATAGGAGGGCTGAAAAAATCTTCTTCGTCGCTTTCGTCCAGTTGAATGCCTCCAGGGCCGAATTTCCTTTTCTTCACTCTGTTGTTGGAGTTGAAATTCGTGTTGAAGCTTTCGTCGTTGTCGACAACCCAATGCACCGAATTTGTGTACTCGAATAGTCTGGCATCGTATCCGTGATCGCCTTTAGGTACCGGAGCTGCAATCCAATGTACACATACGCGTCAGTCTCAATAGACGGATAAAAAGTGACGATTCGAGGCGATTGGAAAAATGATACTTACGTCGATCGGGTAGGTTCATCTTGTTGAATACGTTTATCAAAGAATCGACGCCAACGAAAGGCCCGTTGAAGCAGTCCGGCGGAGGTAGAAGGGTCATTAAATGCGAGGCAGTGGGCGGAGCGGGGAATGAGCCTCCGGGTATGGGGTGCTCACCTGGGAAAGCGTTGATTTTAGGCTTGTACGGTATCATCTGATTGATGTCCGGTTTAGGTAGGTTCGTTTGCTGTTGGTCTGTTTCGTCGACGACGTCCGGATTGGGTGCCGAAGACGTCGAATGAATCGATTTAGCAACGGTTTTACTGACTACGTTGTATCCTATTGATCTGTCGTGAAGAGATTATGTATGAATACGAGGAGGCAGCGGGTAGTCAGAGAGGAAAAGGCGAGACTTACTTCAATTCGGTATGGGTACAAGGGTAGAGATCAATGAAACGGTATCTGTCGACTATTTGAGCTGTTTCTTTACCTTCGAATTCGGCAATCTGAAAATTGAACCAGAAATGTAAGTATAGGCAGGTAGGCATTTTTAAAATACAATCTTTTTTAATTAGTCAACTCGAGCTAATTTTTTTTTCACCTTTTCTAGAACAGAACTTCGACGTTTTTCTACTTTCAAAATACTAGGCAAGTCGCCGATATTTGACTCGAATTCTAGAAATCGGTTCCATATTTCGCTGTAATAGGTAACACAGAATATAAGAGCAATGATTACAAATTCAACAATAGATGTAAACTCTTTTACAGCAAAGTTCCAAAAATGACGAGTTCGTTCGCGAATGATTCATTTTTGTAGATTTTATTCAGTTAATCGCGAACGACTTAATCGAAAACTGAGCAATTCTTCGGACGCTAATCAGCAGAAAAATTGAATTTACAAATCATGAAATCGTTCGTGAACAATTCATTCGAGAATTCGATGAAATCGTTCGTGAACGAATGGCTCGAAAATTGATCAATTTTTTGAAACAGACCGGTTGAAAATTCAATACTTTCTCAAAAATATTCAAAATTAATATAGTCGTTCGCGAACGATTCATTCGAGAATTTGATCAAATCGTTCGTGAACGAATTGCTCGAAAATTGATCAATTTTTTGAAACAGACCGGTTGAAAATTCAATAATTTCTCAAAAATATTCAAAATTAATATAGTCGTTCGCGAACGAACCATTCAAGAATTCGATCAAATCGTTCGTGAACGAATTACTCGAACATTGATCAATTTTTTGGATACGAACCGGTAAAAAAATTCTGTTTTTCCTCAAAAATGTTCATGAAACCGTTTGCTAACGATTCACATTTTTCTTTACAAAAAATTCTGAAATATTCAAGTCGTTCGCGAACGATTCATTCAAAAATTTGATTCAGTCTTTCATGAACGAATCACTCAAAAATTACAGTTTTTCAAACAAAAACTCATACATTTCTCATTACAAAAACTTCTAAAATAATGAAGTCGTTCGCGAACGATTCATTTGAAAAATTTGATCAATCGTTCGTGAACAAATTACTCAAAAATTGATCAATTTCATGGAAACAGATGGAAAAATTTTTTTATATTTTCATGAAAATATTCTAAAATAGTGAGAGTCGTTCGCGAATGATTCATTCAGTCATTTCCCAACGAATCACAGAAAAAATTGATCAATTATTCGGGAACAAATCGGCATGAAAATTTAATACATTCTCGAAAATTCTAAAAATAACGAAGCCGTTCGCGAAAGATTCACTAGAGGATTCGCTCAAACAATCGATTCAGTTGATCTTGGACGATTCACTCGCAAACTGATCCAATTTTTCGTCAACAAATCCGTGAAAAATTCGATACTCTTCAAGAAATTCACAAAAACGACAATCGTTCGAAAACGATTCACTCGAACAACGATACAGTCGGTCGTCAGCAACTTCGACACAACAATTTAATCACATCACAAGAAAAGGTAATCAATTAAAAATGAAAAGTATTCATCTTTCAGCGGAGAACTATGCAAACTATCGCATCGTTCGCGAACGATACACTCAAAAACTCGATTCACTCGTTCAAAATTAATTAGTTTGCGTACTTGTCTCCAAACCTTTGGGGGAAAAAATACACACATCTGATTAATCCACCGACTTTCATTCGCGATTATCATTTCAAAATAGTACTCAATAAACTTGTTTAGGGTTCTACTTACACTGACTGTGCTGGTTCTAAACCACCTGACGATAGAATTCTTTCGAATAACACTCTGGTATTATTATCCTCTGCAAAAGAAACACCATTACGTTAATACGACTCTTTTCGAAAGTCGTAACAAAATTATGACCGGAAAAATCGTAACAAAAGACGTTTTCATTACCGTTTAAATGCGACAAATAGTCGATATAACATATCACATATTCGGGACAGTTTGAAAACTTTTTCAAACCGAGTTCAAATATTCGAAAGGCAATATTCTTATCTTTACTACAATAATATTCCATCAAAGCTGCTGCCACGAACACCTGCCATTAGAAATACGTCGAGTTATATGCAAGTATGCTACGATTCCAGGCTGAGCTTTCGTTTTCAACTGACCTGATACTTAGATCTGGTATCTTCTCTAGCACGTTTAAATATCGCTCTGGCTGACTTAATACCTTCGGCTCGGCGCGCGAATTTCATATATTGAATGTAGGCCTGCAAAACGATCGATTACGTATCATTCTGATATCCCGATTCGATCTGATTCGTAATTGGAAAAAATCACTAACCAGAGTTGGATCGATTTGCTTTTGATCCAAATAATCGTTATAAATCTGATGCACTTTGTCGTACTTCAAATGACTCTCTTCGAAATCAGCGTAGGCGAAGTGAAGAAACATGTTTTGTTTTAAAATAGCAATAGCACGTTCGAACATGGCTTCGGCTTCTTCGGTGAATAACTTGGCGGCGGTAATATCCTTTAAAAAACAAAAAGAGCTTCGATAACGGGTACAATTTTTATTGACAAATGCTTTCGCATAATTACGTACCCCTTTCTCGGTAAGCGTCTTGGCGCTTTGATCTAAGAACTGGGCAGCTTCGTACCAGAAGTCAGGATGGTGGCCCATGCACAACAGGCATTGCTCGAAGGCGAACATTACTCTTTTGGTAACAAGGGACGTATCCTCCGAATGCAAAGGATTGCTTTTCTCCCACGAAATGTACTTCTTCCACAAATCGACCTGTGTGCGCAAAAAGGCTCGCGTGATGAATTATCCGCATATTCGTAGGCGAGTACAGGTAGGTAATTTTGTTACTTGTTTAGCTTCTTCGGCACTTCCGGTCGGCGGAATACTAGGATAATTTTTACTCAAGCCTCTGATTATGATTTCCAACTCCTTGGCGACTCGACGCGCGTTCATGTAGTCTTTGCTGCGTTCCATTAACATTTTCTCAGCGATGATCGGATTTATGGCTTGCTCGTAAGCTAGATAGTCTTTCCATAGGGTTTCGATGTTCAACATCGGCGTAATGACTGCTCTTTGGTAAACCTTGAAAAAAAATAATAACGTCCATTATTACCCGCGCAAACGAATAAATAAAATTCCGACTCGACGAAAAGGTAGATAGGTACTTTTCTAATGGCGGTAATTTTCTGATTTTCGGCGTACGATCCGACAGCTTCGACGCTTTTCAAGAACGTCACGTAATCGTTCCAGATTGTGAACGACATTATATCTAGACCTATTTTATCGATGGCGAAGTCGTAAGCTTGAGCCATTTTCTCTCTACGAAACAGGAAATAAAAGAGGAAAAATCATCGTAGGCTGATTCGATTAATTTTTAACATTATTTTCAAAAGGTATGGCGAGATTCTCGAGTGGTGTTTTGACCCTCAAAAGGATTTCAATAAAACCTACTAAAAAGTCAACTTTTAAAATATTTTCAAAAAGTGGTATCACTTGCTTTAATCATTCATCAGAGAGCCAGACCTTGAGGACAGAAGCCAAATCCTCCTCAACCCAATATCATCCTTGCAAGACAGATGGGCTGAGATATCATCATATGATTGAGTAAGCGAGTGAAATAAAATTACATACAATAAATTCAGAGATTGACGTTTAGCGAAAATAAAAAAATTAAAATAACAAATATATTCGGCCTTTGGGCCTTTTCCCCCAAAATATTCGTCTCAGGAGAAGACAATTTTAATCAAAAATTTTTTTCATCTCGATTAAGCTTCTCGAGTAGGTCAAACGTTGAAATCCTCTTCGGGAGCCAAAACACCATTTTTATCCTGCTGCCTCTATGGTTGATCAAATCTCATCACGTACTTGTAGGTTGGTAATAATGACTTGGTTTCTTTGACATAGGCAACGTACAACTTCCATAAGTCGATGTAGAGCACTTTCATAAGGCAACGTTGGAAAAGCTGCAAAAATAAAAAATAAAAAGATCAGACGAAATCATCTGTGAGTGGTGGGAGGAGGGGTAGGTGACCCAAACCATTCATTATTCAGGAAAAATTTTTTTTGAAATTTTACCCCTCCCTTCTTACCCCAAAATTTTCAGAAAAATACATAAAATAACGAATAAAAAATCAGTCAATTTGTAATAGAAATTCAACGTACCTGTTCAACTTTCTCGAAATTTCGACCTCTCATCTGCAATAAAAAATTGGACGATAAATATTACAACGAGATAAACAAACACATGCACATAAACGATGAAAAAACAAATTTGAACGTCGCTTCTGCCCATTCAATTTAAAAAATCCACCAACATTATACGCACTTTTCGAAGCACTGTCATTAGAGAGCATTAAATAAAAACGATAATTCTTTTTTCATTTATAATTTTATTCATTTTTTCAATTTTCTAGACGAAAAAAAAAATAATAAAACTGACGAAAATGGAAAAAATGAATTTATTCTGTTTGAAAAATTAAAAAAAAAAATACAAGCAATGAGAACAAGAAATCAAACAATTAAGTACATTCATTTCGTCGTTATGTTTTTTTTCAGAATTGTCAATAAAAATATACATTTCGAGATTTTTCATTTCCTGCTGATCATTACAAATGAATCAACTGCATAAAGAGACTAAGTAGGAAGTATACAGAGAAGGTACGAGATAAGCAAGCTAGCTTGACCAAAAATTGTTTCATTTTTCATCACACCACTTCTCGTACCAAAATAAAAATAAAATGAAAATTTATTCAGCGATGAGTTCGTTTCTCAATCTCGTTTCACCTTTAAGAACAGAGTTCATAACCATTCGTTCAGATTTAGACTACAATATTATCACGTTTTCACTATCGATAAACTCGTGATCAAGGTACGTAGACATTGTTCGCGTAGGATTCAGAAATCCATCGCGAAATGAATTCCTATAACGATTACGAACGATAAAGAAACACCTCAATGGCACGTTTCCAATACTAAAGCCAACGCCGAAGAACGAAGTGACTGATATATTTAACCACACACCTCACACCGCTGCCATCTATCACACGAGCAACCGAAAAGAGGAAAAAAAAGTCACCAGCCTCCGAAAAAGTAATCGAAAAAAAAAACTACTAAAAAGACTGTTTAATTTATTGGACGTTCTCACGTCGTCGCCGCAGTGCAAATAGGTAATAAAACGATCAAAACGTTTATTAGCTTGTTCATGGTAACAACAAATGCTCAATATAAATCGTATATATTTAATACTGACAGTACTTCGTATGGTATCCGTATAAGTAGGTAAAAAGTCGACTAGATGGGTATCGCGTGGTAGGAAAAAAAAGTAGAATATCATGTGCAATTGACTAATACCTCCATTTCGATATACATTTTCCAGTATCGGCCGGACGTGGGGAATACCGAAATCAGTTTCTCGAAGAAGGGACGCACGTCTTGGATGAATCGGTTCTGGGCTTCGCGGATCAGCAGGCCCCACGCTTCCATGTCCCATTTATTCTCCAGTATCGCATCTTCGGCCTTTTCCAGCTTCTCGCTGCCCCAAACCTGGAACAAATGGAAGAAAAAATCATTAAGAAGGGTTGCGTAGATCTTAATCGAGTAACTGGGCACACAGATAGGTGCTCGAGAGGTCAATTCTCATCCATGAACGATACTTCGATTAGAAACAAAAATCTTGAACCATAATTCGTCTTTCCCTTATTTTTTTGGAATCAATTTTTGATAACCTCTCCCCCCATTTCCCTTCCCTCCTCCCCACCCTTCCTGTTTAGTGTTTTCATTTTAAAAGTAGAAAGCATTTCAACACTACATGAAATATCGTATATTTAATAAAACTTATAGAAGATTATTTAAAAAAAAAAATCGATATCGAACCCAAAATAAGAATGTAAATTGAAAAACAAAAATCGACGATTAAAAACTACCGTAAAAAATAAGCGTAAAAATTACTATATAATTATTTCACTAAAATAAAAATGGAAGTACGTGTAGTAGATTGGAAGTCAATGGATGGGAGAGGGAAAGGGGAGGGAGTAGACTAAGCTAAATTGAGCAAACATTCCTTCAGTCTAACGAGAAATAGATTGGAAGATCAATACGTTCTAAAATCAGGCTTCGTTTTAGCCGTAGGAGCTGTTTTCTTCTGATTAAACGTGCCCTTCGTCTCATTCGCGCCGCCCGTGCCATTAGCGAACTTTTTCGGCATCCCGTTGGTGGTCAGTTTACCACATGTGGACTCGACCAAGGTAGACACGCCGGACGATTTGGAACTGGTAGACTCGGGCCTGGTGCTGGCGCCTTGTTTACCTACGATGTCGTTCAGCCAACCGATAATTCTTTCGTTTTTCTTGATGAGCTCCTCTTTCACTTTGATACAATCCTGGGCCTGTTGAAGTTCCTGCTTTAGTTTGACGTTGGTTTCTTCGAGTTGTTTGACTTTGTCGTCCAACTCCTTGACGGATCCTTCGGCTCGGATTACTTTTGATTTCAACTCATCCAGGGCGTTTTGCAAATCAACCATAGTGGTGGTTCTTTCGGCGAGTTTATGCTTCAGGTTATTCATTTCTTTGTTCATTTTGGCGATGATTTCGTTGGCTTTGGATAGATCCTTGGATAAGGTTGCGAAATCTCGTTCTCTTTTTTCTAACCCGTCGAACTTTTCTTTGAGGGCGTTTTTTAGGTAGTTTTTACCGGATTCGGCGACCTCCAGCGACGAGTTTAGTTTACGAATTAGTTTATCTTTGTCGTCTCGTTCCTTTTCGAGTTGAATGTATTTTTGTTTGATGTTCACGATGAAGGCGTTCTTTTCTTTCGACTCGTTCTCTTATTTCGCTATTTTGTTCTCGGATCTCAAGATTTCGTCTTGTAAGATTTTCATATCGCTGTGAAATTTCTCGAGTCGTTCGTTCCTTTCGACGATTTCGGCTTCTAACTTGGCGGAGGCGTTTTTCGACGCGGTTAGTTCGGCTTTGAGCCTATCGATGGTGTTCTCGAGAGTGGAAACGTTCGCCTTGTGGATATCTTCTTGGTCGTTCAAAGCTTTCCGTATTCTTCGATCGCATTCCAACTGGACTGACTCGCAGTTACGTCTCAGTTGGCAGATTTCTTCGTTTAGTTTGAGCCTGCTCAATCTGATTTGCTCGTCGGTTTGACTTTTGAGCTGCTCCATTTCGTAATTCTTCATCTTAACGGTCTGGTCAGCTTTGGCGAGCC
The DNA here is from genome assembly GCA_900065295.1 of Paracoccus marginatus. Lineage (NCBI taxonomy): Eukaryota > Metazoa > Arthropoda > Insecta > Hemiptera > Pseudococcidae > Paracoccus > Paracoccus marginatus. The sequence goes on from FIZT01050704.1 coordinate 18,063, forward strand.
GTTCTTCGGTATTTTTACATTTATTATGCATAGATTCGAGCTGCTTTTTGAGGGCGACTATGTTTCGCGCCATTAACGCGTTCACTTCGGTGTCTGATCCGGCTACGGCGTGCAGGGCGACCAAGGTGAGCTCCTGGAACCGGTTCACGTCTTTGATCTTGAACAGGACGCATTTACCGTCGACGATACCGCAAGGGTCGACGAGCGCTTCCTCCAAGACGACTCTGTACGACGATGAATCGTCCGCGGTGCATTGTTCCATCAGATTGACGACGTAATCGGGAAACTTGGCGAAATCGATGACCAGATCGAGTTTCTGTTTGAGTTTCGCGTATACGTGAGAGTCTACTTCGGTGGTGTAGAGGAACAGCGGGTTTTTGTCGTCGGTGATGGTGATCTTGAGGAGTTTCTCGCCGCCCACGGCGTCCGTTCGACCGACTAGCGATATGTTCACGTCGAGAAGGAGTACATCGTTGCGACCGGCTATGCGATAGTGTATTTTGCAACTTTTATCGTACAGTTCTTGACAGAACGGTCCGCCATTCGTATCGTATTCGTTTGAACGAAACAACATGGCCGATATTTAGATTAAAAGAGATTTTAAATTAGGATTTTTACCGCGCGAATTTCCGCCTGGAACACACAAACGGTAGAGTGGCGTTAGATCGCTGGTAAATAAGTTCACATCGAGCAGAAAATTCGCAGAAATGGCCATTTTCAAAATTTTAACGTTAATATTGCACGGATACGTGCTACGTACATACATTGCATAATTTTATCTGGTATTTTAAAAAAGTAAACAAGGAAGTAAAATCGATACATAGCGATTTATGCAAAGTCGATAAGAAATTAATTAAAAGATCAACATTAGTGAAAATTTGATTACTCGAGATAATTAACAAACGATTGAAATGCTTTCTACTGTAAGACAAAATCGAACCACGATGGATAAATTTACACATGAACAAGCATCCAAAAGCAGTTTAAACATGGTTATAAACAGTTCCATTATCCTTCAACTAACGTAATTTCTTAATCAATCGAAATCCATGATAAGCCTACAACATAGCCCCAGCATCGGTTGGTGTTTCTAGCCTCGATCGAGTCAGATATCAACGTAGATGAGGGACAACGACGACGGTCATCACATCATGCACATTCGCCCGATACTTCAACCCATACATAGCCTACAAAATCACATGTAATTCTACTTAAAACTTATGGAAAAACAATGAATAATACTTACAACACCGGATTTCAAGTTCGACATGGCTACTGTTGTATGACGGCGGTCGGTCAGTCAGTCAGGTACATGCGTTCACTCGAAAATTACACGCAAATGCTAATTATCCATTAATTGCGACACTGTTGATTCATTACTAGTAACAAATTTGCCGGTAAACTTCTTTTCGGAGCGCGGATACACAAGAAGCCATCAGCTTTTTCCGTTATGAACTTTAAAAGATTCGGTAGCGAAACAAACTCTGCCGCTCGTTGAGGCGCCGCAAACATCAAACAAAATACCAGTGATGCCGAGTATCCAGTGATTTGGTGCGAAATGCCCCAGCTTTAAACGCTTCCGTAGACATTTATTATCCTTTGCAGACTTTCAGTCGAAGTGAAATACTGTAAAATAAACATTTAAATATGTATTAAAACATTTGCCGTCGTTTAAAATTGCGTTAAATTTGTCAAACTTTTGTAAATTTCGTCGTACTTTTTCTCAAGGTTGGAGGGAAATTGAATAATGACAACGCAATGTTGCGAAATCTGTTGTTTTCGAAACCGATAATATTGCGTTCTGCAAAAACTTCTTTAAGGTTATCGCAAAACCGTGGGAGTTAGGATGTGATTTACAAGATCGCATTGTATGCTTTCTATCTTTAGAACAACCTATTAAGAGTACCTACTTGCACTTGGTTGATTTTACTTTTTTTTTTCCAACGGATGTTGGAATTCAGAAACTGATGAAAGAATGATGATGAAATGAAAAGTTTTGAGAAAACTGAATTTTATTAAAATCTCTCGTCTATTTCAAATCAATTTCTTCACGTGATCTTAGTGAAATTTGTTGAAAATCACACTTCTGATTCAGATGTTCAGAATTGATACATTGTTATGCGTTATTGCGTCAAGAAAATATCACCTTATAGCAAAAATTTTTTTATTGCACTTCGCAATATAAAGTATGAGAGAATACAATGAATAAATAGCATATGGGCAAACTGTTAATGTTACACATGCATAAATTTTTTATCCGGAGAAACGAGAAAAATGATGTAAATGAAAGAAAATTATTAGGATAGAAAAAGAAACTCGAGTTGTTAAGTACGTTAAAAAAAAATTTACCTATGAAAACACAGAGAGAGAGAGAGAGAGAGAGAGGGGGGAAAACCTTATATACATTAAAATAACGAAAAAACGGGTACGTAATGCTATGACTATTTCGATTTGTCTTATCCGACTCTATATCCAATTTTAATATTAATCACAAAAATAAAAACTTTATAAACAACACATATAGAAGCAAAAAAAAAAAAATCAAAATCGATCACAAAAAAATTATTCAACTTAATAGTAACAGAGCATAAAATGAATAGCGTAGGTAAAATAACGAAAGAAAAAAAAATAGTAAATAAAAATATACACAATAGTAAAATAACGCTTCGATAAAAATAAAATCAGATCATTCGTTTAAAAAACTCTTTTATATTGGTGTCAATTTACCGTCACTCTACACTAAATGAAGTAAAAAAAGAAAAAAAAATAATCGAAAAATTTCTCTCAAGTCTTTTTTTGAATATGTTGCGTTATGTAATACTGAGAATTTACGTCAGATTCTTTTCCAAAAAAAAAAAAGGTAGGTAACCGTCTTTTTACCTTTGTTCAACACATTGGAATAATATTATTTAGTCAATGATGGTTAAACGTGGGTCGTCGACTACCACACAATTACGATAAAGAGTTCTCGCAATCGGTAACGTTAACTGAACTTCGCAACGTCTAGATAGTACTTATCAACGTAGAGTCTACTTTTGAGATTCTTGAAATGATTCACAGAGAGAAGCTAAACGCCTATGCGTTATTCTTACATTGTATTGTAAACCGGAGGATTGGTACGTTGTTTACAAAAGGATATCTTAGATAGAGGGTGCGTTTTGCCTTGCTGTAGCATATTCGCGGCTTTCGTAACTGTAGATCTGATTTCATTTTGGGTACCAAATAAAGACTTGACGACGGGCCCGATCACCTTGTGGCCTTTGTTGTACGATGCGAATACATTAGACGTTGTATTCTTAGCGCCGAACTTTGACTGCGGTAGATTAATCTCGAGACTGCTCTTCCTCGGCGGAATGGGCGGTTGTCCTTTCGGGTATCTTTTATCCTTGTTACTCTTAGCCACCTCGTACTTGCCGACTAATTTTCTAACGGATAGGTCTTCAGTGGAGGTGGCCGAAACGCTGGCGTAGTTTCGATTTCTGGTATGTTCGTTGACCGGCGAGCTAGGCAGACTGCGAGCGTCTTCGTTATTGTTATCGTCGCCTTGCGAAGAGTATTTTTTACGTTGTTTGCGATTCTCGTGCACGTGACATTTGGCTTCGAATTCTTTCTTCAAATTCAACACTATGCCCTTGCTGCCTTCGTCGTCGACGGACGCGGAATTGATAAGGTTACCGCTGCGACCTGGCCTCGGATTGGTTAATCTTTCCAGTAGATTTGTACGATGTTTGACCGACGAACATTGGACCGTATTGATGACGTTAGGACTGGAGACGTTTTTAGCCAATTCGTTGTCGCTGCTCGAAACAAAGCCGCTGTCGTCGGCCACCGTCGACGATTTATCGTCCAGCAAAGCGGAAGGAACACTGTACGCATTGGGAGGACCCGAAAGACACTTTTGGTCGCGTTGTCTACTGCCGTATTCACCTTGGTAACACGTATCCGTTATTTGTGTTGTTGCAGCAACGGTTACTGGTGGCGTACCTAGGACGCCGCTGCTGTAAAGAGTATTGCAAGCGCGAGTATTTAGAGCGGCGGTGGCCGCCGTCGGGTCTGCAGTCGGTTGCGGTGATGGTGGTGGCAGTGTATCGCCGAGGGCGAACTTTTCATCGATGCTGTCGCCGCTGCGACGGTTCAACAGGGGCGAAGGTACGCGTATACTTCGAAGGGTTTCGTTTTTGACTAGATTAATAGCGTTAGATTTGTACGCGGATCGCGACGTAACGCTCGAGGTAGTACCTTGAAATTGAGAAGGTATTTGCAGGATGTAAGACGATGATGATGATGATGACGATGATGACGACGACGACGTGGTGTACGACGAAGGAGGCGCCGGAGGCAGCTGTGACTGAGATGTGGGTAGTGCAGCAGGTTCGGTGAGTTGCGTCGAGGCGCTTTTCTCAGCGTCCGAATATCCGTATTCGTCCTGGTGATAGGTTCGGTTCGAGGTTAGCGTTTGCGAAGATGTCATGCTGTTCAGTTTCTCGACAATGTTGCAACTTTCTTGGCTGCAAGGTGACAAAAGTCGGAATAAATTTGGCGAGTTTTTCAAAAAAATAGTTCAAATCGACGAAATCTGTCTGAAAATATTTGAACCGCGAACTTACTTCTGAGCTGAATACAATTGTACGATTTTATTCTGCGATACACTGTAAGCTAAGCCATTTTCGCAAGGCATTCGAACGTTCAAATTATATCGACTATCAATAGGAGGCAACGGCGGAGCTGGCGGGATTCTAGGTGGTGATGTGCTGAGCGACGACACCGAAGACGAATGACTATCAGCCGACAGCTTCCCATTAGCTGTATTCAAATGCTCCAGAGACTGCGACATGGTGCCTAAATTCAAAACCCAAGATCACACGTGAATTCTCAGTCGCAGAATAACGCAGATTGAACACGGAGTACGGGGTAATTTACCAGTGCTGCTGAATATTTCCGAAGCGATTAGATTATCCGGCGACCAAGACTTTGGTCTGAGCGATAATCGAGCCAGTTCGGTGCCGGAGTAGACTCTCAACATGTTGTACTCGTTTTCAGCCCGATTCGCAGCTACTTTCTCGTTCTTGTCGACTTGCTCGTCCAAATGATTACTGTTCTGTTCTCGTTTCTTTTTGTACGCGTGGAAGCGGCTTTTGGTAAACGAACTTTTCAGATTGGTTTCCGATTTCGAACGTTGTAGCTTTTCTTTGTTTTTCATCGCGTCCAGCATACCCTGAAATATTCGAGCGGAAGAATTTGTAGTTTATACTTCGAAGATGTGAGAGGTGAATGAAGAGATTATCGAACCTGATAGGTTTCCAGCTGATTGATGAAGTTCTGATTTGGTTTGATGCACGAACGTTTCTTCCTGACGTACTCGAATGCTTTCTTGAAGTCCCAATTGTATGCTTTCATAGCGTATGCGATTACAATGCTGGCAGATCGACTGATGCCCATTTTACAATGAACTAAAACCTTCGAATTCTCTTTTCTGCGAATAAATTTCAAGATAGATTAAGGGATTTGATAATTTTGCGGGTAACAAGGTGGAAAACAACGATCACTTACTTTACTTTGGAAATATATTTATACGTATTATCCCAATGCTTCAGTAGATCGGTGTTATCGTCGTCGTAAACTCGAATATTCAGATAATCGAACGTACCAGGGAAGAAATTATCGATTTCTCGAGTCACGTTCAAAATGTAACATATCCTGCGAAGAGGAGAATATTTCCATTAACGAAATTACAACGAATTAATCATCGACTGAGCTAGCAAATTGGATAGTTTACTGATTTTTATTTAGTTCTTCCAAATTAGACGCGTTCCATTCGGAGCCCAAATACACGTGAGGGAATATCTCGGTGGCTTCGTCCATTTGGCCCAAAATGACCAACATTTCTTGATCGATAAACGATTTAAATTCGCATAAATCCATATCGAGTTGTTCTTCCAGTCTGGATCGAATATACTTCGAAGTAACTTCGTCCAAATCGACCGACATCATTATCTCTTTCAACGTACTTCTGATTACACGTTCGGTTTCCAAACGTTCTCGAGGTCTGTATCAACACAAAGGTACGAAAAATTATCGTTTGCTCGTTAGATTATCAGATTTGCGAGGCGATAACTTACTTAGATCGGAGGGAATCGGGCGATGGAGGTCTTCTAGATTCGATATCGTTCATAGTATGCCATTCGTTGATACACGATCTATCCGATTCGATTTTTTTCTCGTAATATGAAACCCAATCGTGAGAATTGCCTCTTTCGAAATAGTTACCTTCTCGGGCTTTGGTACTGACTTTATAGAGCGTTTGAAGAGCGGACCTAGACAGATAATTGGTCGTAAGTTGAAGCAGACTAAGATAAAAATATCGTCCAGAGTGGCTTCAAACTTACCACATAGCTTGGACAGAAACTGGCTTGAAAATATGCTGCCTGCCGCAAACACTAACGCTGAAACCACTGTAACAAAAGGTACAACCGTTTAGTCGAATATTTTCGAATTTTTCGCAAACGGTTTCGAATGGTCAACTCACCCATCTCCGTCTAAGGTGATGGCAGTATCGGCCAATACTTTCAAGACTAATCCGACGGTGGTACGTTCGTTACAATCGATACCCAAGAGACAGCATTCTTCGGTGAGATTACGTCCAGTACGACTAACAACAACTAGATATCTTGTGCGTCCGGTATGTGCGCTTTCCAATCGAACAGCCTTGAAGAAAAGTATACGGGAAAAAATCGATAAAATTCATCTACAAAACTCGTAATAATATTTGGAATAAATTACCGACCATTTTTAACGTCTCCTCGCGTCTCAATAATCCAAACATCGACTGTAAATGCTGCTGAATGAAACAACTGCCGGTGCTTTTCTTATCGGAAGACTGTCTGGGTAACTGTTTATGAGTATCGTGCGCCGATGAAGAAGACAGATTCGACGAAGACGAAGAAATGGACGACGACGAAGAGGACGACGAAAAAGACGAACACATTTTACACCGGTGGCAATTGGCCGTCTGGACTATCTCCGTCTGATGCTGCGAATGCTGAAGAGTTGATATCTGTTTCTGACACATTCTTTCTTCCATTGATGGTAAAACCGTCGGCCTTTATTGGCAAAATCGAAAGCCACTGAATCTGTATACAAACGAGAGCTTTTTTTCACAACGCAGTTTTATTTTTATCGATACGAGTAGTAATAGAGCGTGACTAATTATCGCGAATCGAGCGTGTAAGTAAAAACCGCAATTCACTTTCTAAGTTATTTAAATACAGAATTAACCGATTGGCGATAAATGTAAAGAGGAAATTCGCACTTGGATGTGATTCATAAGACGGCTCGAGATAACACTTACCAAAAATTAGCGTGTTTATCCGCAGAATAATTCATTATTTTCGTAACACTCGAGGGGTCGATTCTGCGAAAATAAAAATAACGTCATTTCAATCAAAAACGATTAAAATTAGATAGTTAGATTAAAAATACCCGAACAAAATAATGATCTAATGCGAAGAAAAAAAAACAACGAATCGTGAAATAAAGCACAGAGGCTCGCTCTTCTCAATTGTCTAAATTCGTGTTCGACGTTGGGACAAAAAATTACGAATGACTAATTACGTACGCGTTACCGATTCAATTATTCTAACCCTATTCATTATCGCTTTAAGAATAAATACCGCTCTAAATTTAGAAATAACACAAATTCAAATTTAACCAACCTCTGAACGACCTGAACTCTGGATCTTGGCGACTAGTTCATTCAATAACAACATGAGACCTGAAAAATTCAAACGTTTGATTGAGCATAATCTATCTGAGCGAATGGCATTTCTCCGAATTAAAATACGAAAATGAATCACGATTTAATTATACTCAAAAAACACTCACAAGTTATGCACTAATCTGGCCAAGTTCTTTGTAAAAATTGTTCACGAAATCGACGTTAGGGAGATTTTCAGGCGGTCGAAAAACTACAACGGGGAATTTATCGCAATACGAAATGTAAATATGGTGGATTGGTACGGAAATTAATTTTTTATCGTGAACAAAGATTTAATTAATTTGCGTAGAAAAAATTATAATTTGCACTTCACAATACCACCATATTGCACTTTCATTTTTATTGTTTTCTTGGTTTTCTTGTTTGATTACATTATTAACCACCTTAGTGTTACGGTTTGGTTTGACCTGGTAATTTGTGGGAAATGATTCTTTCAGTGCTCTCTACAGGCGTTTTTAGTATTCATTTTTATGGGAAGGAGACCTGGTTTTTTTTTTATATTTAAAATTAAAAATGTTGCATATTTTTTGTTTTTTAAGTCCTCACTCTTGATCTTTCTCTTTCTCGTTGCTTCGTATTTTCTAATAATCAGTTTTCTGAATTTTAGACTCCTTTTCTTTTTTTTCAAAGAGATTTCATTTAAATTTTTGTATATTTTTTTTCTGAAATTTTCACGCTTCGCTAAAGCAATAAGTGTTTGCAAATTTTTGGATATTTCATCAATTTTTTAAAAGTTTTTTGATTTTTTTTTTTTGAAAATTCTATTTCTATAAAACATTTTTGAACTAAACTTTCAGACCAAGTATTTTTTTTTTAGATTTAATTTTAAATTTTTTTGAAAATTTTCAGAATTTTAAACGCTACTTTTATGACTTTTCATCCACAAGATTTTTGGTCAGAAAATTTTTTAAAATGGCATTTTTGAATTTTAGAATTTTCAAACATTTTTTAAAAAAATCAATCTCTTTCTTGATTTTTTGTTTGAAAGTTTTTCACTTTGAATTTTCAAACACTGTTGTCTGTTTTTTTCATGACTTTTTTCAGCCATTTTCTGAAAGTCGATTTTCATCTTATTTTAATTATTCTTTTTCTGCATTTTTCTGTAAATTCTTTTTTTTTGCAATGTTTTTTCCTGAAATTGTTTCAGCACTTTTTTGGAATTGAAAATTCATATTCAAATTCGAAATTTTTTCAAAGAATAAATTGTTTGGAAATTGGAAAATTTTCAGTCTGATACTCATACAAAATACAAATCCATCCCCAGAGAAATCAACACATCGATGCCTACGTCAGTGGATAGGGAAGGAGACAATTATGCATGTAATTACCAAAACACTAATACAGTATGAATAGGTAATACATAGGTATGCTTGTGTAGCAAATAGCATAGTTGATTTTTTTTTATTCTTGGTTTATAGAATTTATTATATCATAAAAAGTAAAAAAAATTAAACACTTTGCAAAAAGAAATACGCCATGAATACGCCCCTAAAATTTTTGCGCTCTAGGTGTTGCCTAGTAGCTCTGCGTTGAACGTCATTACAATTATGTCTATTTCATTTTCAAAAATGTTACGATTCATTCGTCGTACATTCAAAAAATTTTACTGTATTCATTTCGAAGATGAAGATAAAGTCAAGTCAACTTAACAGGAAATACGTTCGAAAACTAACCAAAGCTCACAGGGGGATTATCGCATGATCGAAGTAAAAAACATGAAGAATTATCGCCCTGACACAATATTTTCTAGGAAATTGTATCGATATTCAAGTAGGTACTCGCATAAAAGAAACCCAAAATCGTTGTGGTTTCTTATACGTGAAATGTGTAGTTGAAATTTAGAAGTAGATCAACGCTGTGTAAGTTAACTTCTTCTTTTTCAAAATGTTGAACTGGAAACTATTTATTCTTTTGTCCATTGCGAGCTTCGCAATTTTTAATACAGTTGCAGCTCAAGATACTGGACCTATTACTAGCGCGATACTTAAAGGGTACGATTTTGCCATCAAAGTGCTCACAAAATTCGGATTTAAACCAATCTCAGATATGATTGAATTCGGTAGATTCCTCTACGCTTTGTTTGTTACATTCACGGGGCTTAACAGAGTAAGTTACTTCTTTAATTTTCTGTTTATAGGTACGAATTTTACTTTACTTTTTTATCTCATTCGTTTAATGCTGAACTGTTTTCAGTTTTAGTCTGAAATCCGCGATGATGTCCAAATAGGTATCTACCAAGTTACAAGATGATTTCATGAACAATAGATTAATACAACTTGTAAATTGAAAACTCTTACACTTATACGTACATATCTGAACATCAATAAAACCATTTCTTTACCGACCTATTTTAATGGCTTATTAAATGCCTATGCTGATGGCTGCTTGATCGCACAGATGAAATTCTTCAACTGCGATCTGATTTCGGTTCTTACTTCAGCTCTTGAATGGGTACCTATTTCAACAATTTTGGACCGTTTGGAGTTCTAACTGAGTGCGAGAAAATTTTGTAGAAAAAAAATAAAAAAATTGAAGAAATTGAAAAAAAAATCATCAAAATTCAGAAATAGCATTTAGAAAAATTTCGATTTTTTTTTTTCGAAAAATGGCCTAAAATTCGAAAAAAAAATCGGTGAAAGCATTGGTTTATGAAAAATTGTCACGCAGAAATTTTTTTAAAAATGGGAAAAATGATGAAAAAAACAAAAGTATTGGAACAAATTCAAAATTAATTTAAAAAATGAGTTTTGTGAAAATCTTGGAAAAAATTACAAAAACGTCAGGGGAAAAAAATTAAAAATTCAGAATTTGAGAGAAAAATCATTAAAAATTCATAAAACATAAAAAAAAAAAGTATTTTAAACGTTTTTAACGTTTTAATTTTCAATTTTCTTCTACAGGTTTTGAAACCTCTTTTTTGAAATTTTTCACTGATTAATTTTTCAACATTTTTTGAATTTTTGGATACTTTTTCGGAAGATTTTTTTCAAGTTTTTCTAAATTGTCATTTTTGAATTATTCGTGTTTTTTTTCGACTGTTTTTACAATTTCTGAACATTTTAAAATTTTTTTACGACTTTTTGTAATTTTTCTAGGATTTACTTGAAACCCATTTTTTAAAAATAATTTTGAATTTCTTCCGAATACATTTTTTTATCCTTTTCCTCATTTCTAAGCATTTAAAAAAATTCCTGCGTGACAACTTTCAAAAAACCGAACCTTTCAAAACTGTTTTCCGATTTTTTGAAGAAAGTTTACGGTCATTTAAGTCATTTTTCCGACAAAAAAAAATGGGAATTTTTCTAAAATGTTATTTCTGAATTTTGATTAGGCAATTTTTTCAACTCTTCTGAGATTTTTCTAATTTTTTTTGTCTTTTTTTTTTACAAAATTTTCTCCCACTATATTAGGAAAATATAGGGTGAAAGTGGAAAAAATTTATAACAGCGGTTTTTTTGTGGGAATGTGTTCAGAAGGGTCCCAATACTTACCCCATAAAACCCAAGAGCTCCAAGTGTGAAGGAAAATTTTTTAGGGGGTGAAACATCCCCCAAAAATGAGTTTTTTCTCATTAACTTAAAAATATCAACTTTGAATAAAAAATAATAATAAATTCGAAATTTGCGTCTAATTCCCGATCCGATGATACCCAACATGACCCCTATCAAGTAAACCAT
>FIZT01050732.1:0-19352 GCA_900065295.1 Paracoccus marginatus
ACATATTCCAGCAATAAAATTTTTGCTGGCAATTATGTTGACCTTCGGTTATTTTTAGTGCTAATTTTCCCATACTAAATATCTAGTTCAGCCTTTTCATGGAGGTACTTTTTTAAAAATTGATTTTCGGCAACGTAGGTCTCATCTTCTTGAGTTACTTCACTATTCTGCCCCAGTTTAATGACATGACGCTTCTTCAAAAATCTCCATTTTCCAATCAGTTTGACCTTTTTTTTTTTTTTTTTTTTAGCAAGTATCAAAATATTAAAATTATTTTAGTTGAAATTTTTTAAGAAATTATTCTAGTCATTTAAAGGAATTATTGAAGAGATTTTTTAGTCAACCTGTTTTAAAAATGCCTAATTTTCTTTGTTGGTGCTACTCATTTTAAAATATATCGTCATTATTTTAATTTCTTAAGATTTATTGTTTTTCAAAAATGTTTACTTGAATTCTGAAAAATTTACTATAGGTATCTAAGTAAGTAGTGAAGAAATTTTCGATGCAAAAAAAAATCTAAAATGTAATTTTTCTCACTGTCGCCCTCTTTTCTCTTCCTCGCTCTTCACAAAAAGCTCACTTCTTTCGCCGGTTCATCCGGTCGGTTCCTTCTACCCCCCCCCCCCCCCCCCCCCCCCACCCCCCCCCCCCCCCCCCCCCGCCATAAGTTGAGTCACGAGACGAAATTCATCGAAATCAGAAATATTTCTCGCCAGCACAGTGGCGATGGCGGAATTTCGGGTCGTTTGTTATTCAAGCTTTCGCCCCGCCGACACGTCGATGTCTTAAAGTACAGCTCCTCGATTATCGTAGTTCGTGGATATAGACGACGAGACACAGAAATAAGAAAACATTTCCCACCGAACCGTTTGAATTTACATTTCATTAGCAGCGAATTACTTGCTCGTGTCAGCGAAACCAGAAATCGTCGAACCGTCGACGCGGTCCGGCGTCGAGCTATGTACAACAACGATAACGTTGACAAGATAAAAATTAGCATCGCAGAACAATGGATTGTTAATTAGATAGCGAGAGAGCGAAACAGACAGAGACAGGAAAAAGTTGCATAATTTTTACTCAAGTCTATAGTAGGTAGAAGTACCATGCACCTACTATGATATCTGTTGTCGTATCGACTGCTTGGGTATCTAAGTTTTTTTTTTAAAATATGTCACGTGACATGTAAGTACAATATTATTGTACATGTACATTGGAGTCAATTTCTTGGAAATAGGTGTATTCGACGTTCTAACGAGTAGATACAGCATACGTACATTACAATCGCACAGCCGACGAATTGTTCGTGATTTATCACGAAGTAAAAACCAATTTAATGAGTTTCAGGACGTTTTGTTTATGTACATTTTTATTCGCGTATGTATTCAGCAAAAAAATAAATAAATTACTTCCTCACGTGGGTGCTGATTGGATAAGCGAATGATTATATCAAACCATAGAGAAGGAAATGCGACTGTTTGTTATTAATTAATTATCACTCGAGAGACGAGATGGGTTTATCTGCGCGTAGATGTTGTTGAGTTTCCCATTCACAACTTTATTTTGTAATAGGAATTCCGAAAGATAAGATAATGTGAAAAATTTCGCCTATCTGTAAAATTAACCGACGACGACGATAAGTTAGAGAGCTGGTGGTTATGTATGTATATGTAATCAACCAGCGTGGGTTTATACGCGCATAAAAAATACACCGCAGTATCAACATTATCGAGCATGTTTCTTTTTTTCATCATTTAAAATAACAGCATGAAAATTAATAATACAATATAAAAAGTACAAAAAAAAACACACGATCACCTCCGATGTCACTGTAACGCATCAAAAGCATTAATAGCGTTGGATTACACACGACGCGACGAGTACATAGGTACATACAAATAAAGGTACATGATTATGTAGGTAGATACTAGGTATAGTTTAAAATATGTCAGTACATACTATAACGTATACTGCCGTAAGTGCATTTACGAGTTATACAAATTATGTAATATTCGCTCTCTACGCACACAAGGACGAACACACGAATTTTATAATAATAGACATAGAAGGGCGAGAAAAAAAAAACGAAACGAAACACGTGACTTTATATAAATGCTTATGTATACGCCAGGACTTGAAAATAAGTATCTTGGTACAAACATTGGTAACTAAATCAAATACATAAAAAAAAATCGTAATCTACCTGTGAAAGCTAACTACTCCCTACGTTCTGCAGAATATTTCACTAATCACTAAAACGTAATTAGATTCGAAGGATTTATTTCTTCTCGTTTACCTTCTGCAACGTTATACAGAGTACGATACCATTTCAAAGCGGCTGAGTCATTGAGGGCCCGAAATTTGTACAATTTTGCTAAAAAAAAAAAAACATGAACATCAAACATTGGTGCTTCGTCAAAAAAAAAAAAAAAAAAAAGGTATACGATACTTACAACGATGAGTATCTTTAAAGAAAAATATGTCCGGATTATCTCCTAACGTGACAATGGATCCTTCAACCGACCATACTTTGCAGGGCTCTTTCTTGAAGTCGTTACGAGTGACGCTGAAATTTTGAAAAATGAATCGATCAAGTATTTTTCTTTTTTTTTAATTGAAAAAAAATTTCGTCCTTACCCTTTGAAACATTTCGGCGAATAGAACACCAACGATGAAGGAGAAACCTGTACCCAGTATCGATGCCAAGACGAGACAGTAGGATGACAACCGTGTCTGAATACTATTTTCTTCTTTAAACAACCTTCTAGTAGGACCGTTTCACTCGTTTCTTCATTTTTTACAGAAAAAGGCCTGCAAAGAAACACTCGCGTTAGATGCGATTCGACCCATGTACACTGTACAGTATCGAGTACAAGTTATACGAGATGAGACGGTTGATACTCACTTAATAATACTAATCTTAGATTGTAAATTATGAGATCCACTATCTTCTATGACGGAATCATCCAGCAAGTGACGTGACTGAGATTCGCAAGCAGAAGTACTCTTTAGAACGCTGTTAAAAACATACAAATTACCATTAAAATATGAAATTTTAAACCGAAACCCCCCGATTCGCGATTGCGGACATCGAACTTACTTCGTGCCGAGACTGTAACATTTGCGATGACCGACGTTTTTAGCCGGATTGGGCAACTTATAAGGTAATTTGGCCGGCGACAGGTTGAGATTGGCGACAGTCTCGGTTACCATGGAGCATGGGAAAGATCTTTTCGAATTTCCGCACTGTTGCTGGTTCGGCGACGGCGGCTCCAACTTGAGCGACAGTTTGTATTGATCGTCTTCGATGAACTTTTGCAGTTCTTCGATATAGCTGATGGAGTTTAGGTACTTTTGCACGCTCTCCAAAGGAACTAGATGGGTGTACTGGGACTGCTGCAGGTGCGAGATGACCCTAAGTATGTTGTTCATTTTGTATCTTCTTTGTTCGGTTTCGAGGCCGCCGCTGTGCGGATGCGCCATATTCACGTAGACGATATCGGTTAGGAACATGCCCAGGTAGGGTATACATGGTAGTTTTAGACTTTCGACGTGCTCGCGTAACTTCTTCCAGTTTTCTTCGTCCGAAAATACCGCCGATAGTTTTTCGAACGTTTGTTTATCTTTTTTCGATACGCAGTTCCAACTTTTGCTCAATCTGTGGAAAGTGTGTGAAAAAAAATAATACTGATTATAATGAAGGCAGGATAAGATTGATCTATTCTATATCTAAGGCCCAAGATTCATCCCAAAAATCATATCTGCACAGATCCAAGATCCAAGATCCAAGCTCCACCCCTACATAGGATCTACATCCAAGATCCAAAACCAGAGGAAGTCTAGATCCAAGATCGAAGATCTAGCTCCAAAATCTAAATCCAAAATTGGATCTAGATCTAAGACCCACTATAAAAACTAGACCCAGATCCTAGATCAGAAGCCAAACTGGATCTAGATTCATTTCAAGGTCCACTTCCAAAATCGTTTCTAAATCCAAAATCCGACCCCTAAATAGGATCTAAGATCCAAGATCGAAGATCTATCCCCAAAATCCAAACCTGGACTCAGAACTAGATATATCCTAGATTAAAAAGCTAAATTAAATCCAGATCCATTTCAAGACCCACTTCCAAAATCGTATCTAGATCCAAGATCAAAAACGAGAGCAAGTCTAGATCCAACATCGAAGATCCATCTCCAAAATTGGATCTAGATCTAAGACCTACCCCAGAAACCTGGATCCAGATCCTAGACCAAAAGCCAAAGTGGATCTAGATCTATTTCAAGATCCACCTCCAAAATTGGGCCCAAATTCAAAATTCAAGATCTAGATTTCGTGCATATTTTGAAAATATTTTACGTTAGATCCGCCCAACCTCGATTACATAATAGTTTACTACCATACATACAAGGTGTCTCAACTTACCTATAAATAGGTGCGCTACGTAAAGCTGATATTATCGCGAATAATGAATGAAAGTTATTCAGCTCGTAGAGTTTCTTACAGATACGTATATAATGCGAAAGTATTTCGGCTCTGCTTTTACAATTCGTACCTTTCAGCACTTCCTGTACAGCCCAAAAAGTAATCTGCGTGCAAAAACAACAAAAAAAAACAAAAGAATTAACAACAAATCGAGTTAATTACCGCGAGAACTACGAGCTCGTGTAAATTTACTATTCATCGGTTTCAATACAGCTTCGTTTAGAAGCGAAAAATTCCGAAACATTTTTTCCACCTTTGTTTCGAACGTCGAAGGTATTTTTTTCGCGGTTAATCAACCCTTCCCTTCTGTTCCCCCTTCCCATCGAAAATTACCTCATTTCGAGCACTGAAAAGAAAAAATTCTATAAATTTTCATTCGTACGAGTTTGTACGTTTCGATGAAGCGAGAGACAGCGTAGAAGGAGTAGGTAAAATGGAGGGATTGAGCAACCTAACGTCACTTTATAGTAATTCAAATCAATCAACCGAGTAATCTAATTACATGTTATCGAGATATGTATGTGTACGACTCTCCTCGTACAAATGTGTACCACACATACATAAATACTCTCAAGTTACGTATGAATATTAGTGAACCTCGTACGATGGAATTGAATTCCAAGGTCGTACAGGGCTCCATCAATATTGTTGTTTGCGTACGACTGTACCTACTAGACCTAGTATGGACGCACGACGTACGAGTTTTCTATGTATTTTCGCTTCGAATGTACCATTCGTCCATTATTTGCTTTGTTTTTAAATATATTATTGGGAACTACGCGTAGACTGCGACCAGACTGGTGAATGCTAAATTTAATGTATAAAAGGCGGTGTGTTTCGTAAAATTGTAAACAATTAAAGAGGAGTAGGTTAATGGATCATTACGTTAGGGTAGAGGTTTTCGTAATTCAAAATCGAGCGTTTTTCTTTTAAATTCGCGAATGGTAAATTTTCTTCTGACACTATAATGTATCGTCAGAAGCGAACGCTGGTCAAGTGGTCAACTCGTCAAGGTCGATTTACATTACTACACTGTTTCGTGTCTAGTCAGTCAGTCTATCAAATTAGCACTTTGCTATCGGTCCCGGTCGAATTGTTAAACGTAGACCGTACCGCACTGTACAAAGAAGTGCGAGAGAATTTAAGGCAAATTTCTGCATCATTTTATACGAGTATGTAAATTTATTCGCACATACGAATTCGGGTTTCCTTTTTAAGGCTACTCTAAAATGCACATAAAATTTCCACAGTATTATCAAGGTTAAAAATAATGATGATTTATTAAACGAACACGCCACTGTAGAAGAAGACGAGGGGAATTCGGCGAACCGGACGAACGTTCGTATCATCACGGACGACGATGCGAACAGTAAAAAAAAAAATAGATCGAGGAGAGGAAAATAGAAGAAGAGAAAAAAAACGCTCTAATTTTATTCGTATCGTTTAGTGCGTAAATACATACGTATACGTTTCGCCCACGTTATTGGAATAAATTCGAATATTGTTTTGAAAACTGCGCACGAGTTGGACTGATTAATATCGACGCTGGTATACACAATAGATTTTCTTTTCTTTTTTTGATAAGTCTCGAGTACGATATTTTAAGTGGTTCGCATATCGACTCACCTGATTGAAACGTCTGGTGAATGCGACTATATTTGGGGTCACTTCGAGTTTATTGCGTTTATTCCACGAACACGACATGAATTCTTCGGGCGTTATTTTAGCGAATACGGGTAAATCCATAAGAGTCAACTGAGTGGCGCAGTCTTCGGCCGATATTTGCCAAATATCGCTGTCGTCGCTGCTGATACTGTTCAACGAGCAGCTGCTGGGAAGACTGTGAGATTTACGTTGACGGTTTCGCAAAGTTCCTCCGGTACATTGCCTGCGATATTTTATACGGTTAGGATCGCGCAAACAAGAACAAAACAATCCCATTTTTTCGAGTATTGAATGATGACGACGACGACTAAGCGAGTACTGAACTGATTAGCCGAGTTTTTTAATAGATTCATTGGGTGTGGATTTTTATCAAATTCTGATAATCGAACACTTATCGAGTGATTCAAGTTGATTCGGCGAAAATTTGATCGAGTTCATCGCTTTTGAAATTTCGAAGCGATAAAAATAAGTATGTAGGGAATAGGAAAAAATAATCGAAACCGTCGTCATAGTACTCGTGAATGGGGGATGAGCATTGTTGTCAGGTTTATACCTTAAGATAGTGTCTGATGATTTTCGGCGATGTCTGCTACATCCACTGTCTGGTACGTCTTCTTTGATCGAATCTTGTAGTAAAGGAGCATCGCATGAGATTCCATGCGATATCTCTAAAGATGCCGTTTCTTCGACTTGTTCTTTTTTATTTTTCTAAACGATTAGATATAAATTTATGAAATTTTTTTCCAGTTAAAAGCATACGCTTTATCGAAATAGTGTACAATACGAGGAGGACGTACCTTTTCAACGTATTCCGGATAAACAATGGTGTAAGCTTCATCTTTCGGTATCTCGGTGTATTTGGTTTTCGCCATATAATTCCGTTTTTTAAAATCTGGTTTCATAACGAATTTGTTAGTATTACGAATAAAAAAATACAAAAAAATCAAACTTGCAATGTGCACTAAACATGTACATAAACTATAATTGCAAGTAGAGTAGATATATACGACTAAGGCGTTGTGTATCGATCAAACTCCACGGTAATATGTTTCATGTGAAAAAAAGCAACACCTCTATACGCGTTGTGTGTGTAAATTATTGTACATCGTATTTATGCTTGATCGAATACCCCTACGGCGTCGGAAGTTGTTGATACAGATAAGCTGATATCGTAGTCTTGTAGAGCGTGATAAAATTGAACGAAGAGCTAATTCATGAAAATTCCACAAACCGTCGCGTAGGGTGAAATACTTTATCAGCAGTACGTAATGAACTTTAAACATGGTGTGAACGTACCGTGAATGTGTGTAATATATTATCACGTTCGACAGATCGAAAACAAAACGGTTTCTAAAATTCGAATAACCGAAGGATACTTACATTGTTCGTATCATGGAAAATTCAGTCTTGAAATACTATTCTCTCGATTTCTCGTCAAAATGAGACTCGAAAACGGCTTAAAGTCACACCAAACGTCAAAGCAGGGAACATTTTTTCGCTCCGTAATTTTGTCACAAGGTTCAATTTAAACGGTATAATTTAGAAAAACAGATGTGTCTATCTTAATCACAGGGTGATGGGTATCGCGAGATATTATCACATTCAGCGAAAAATTGAGAAAAATTTAACAGTGTTTTGGCGAGCTTACTACCATCAATTTTAAAATCACGAGTAAACAATTTTCCATAGATAATAACTAATCAATTATCAATTATTCATTTTAAAATCATAATCAAAACGCGCTTCGAACGGGGATGGGTGGGTTTGTTTGTTTGACATCGTTCAACAAGCGGCTCACTTCGCATTAATTTATTGTCGAGTATTTTACGTATGCAAATCGCGATTTCGAATGAAAAATCAATTTAATCGAGTTATAATTACGAGTGATTAATAAAATTTCAACGTTTGAGCACGATTGATTAATTAATTTTGTCCGGTTAATCCAAGATTTTTGGATTTTTCTCTCATCACAGATGAATTAAACCAGAATTTCCATGGTATTTTGAGAACGATTTGGCGCGTATTTCCAAATTTGTCAGAGACTTTTTTTTCCATTTTTTTTTTTTTTTTTTTTTTTTATGTAGAAATTAGAAAATTAGTTACAATAATCACGGTTACAGAACAGAATTCAGAATTGAAAATAATTATTCATAATTTTCATGTATGTTTGACAACTAAAAAGGTAACGAAAACAGATGACGGGGAAAAAAAATAAAATTCAAATTCAATAATAGCTAGGTATGTTTTAGCGCTTCTATCGGACAAAACGAGCAACTAAGACCAAACCACGAACAGCCTTGCTGATTTTGTTCTTTGCTTTATCAGTTTCATTTTTTTCGAAAATGTTTGTATGTCAGTCTTTGTTGAATTAGCGCCCATTGTGTCAGTTTTATTGCATGCTTGTGAAAATACGTTGATTCATCGAGTTACGAAAAGTAAAATTATTCATTATTAATCAAATATTGTTACCTTTTCAACGTTGGCAACCACCGGAGCTATATGTCAAGTTTTCTTTTCGTTGTTTTGTAGCTGTACAGAACTATAAAGTTAACCACATTGACGTGTAATCGAACTCACCGAGCCCTGTAATCGCCAGCATCCGCAATGCCGGCACCGGTACCGGGAGAAGATGCGGAAGAAGTATCCGTAAGTGAATTGATATTTAGTTATCACCTACTCGATACGGGTTATTAATTCGGCATCGACTAATGCGTTTTTACGTTTTCTAGAATACTTCTGAATCGGAAGAGAATTCTCCCTCTCCTGAAGAAGTAAAAGAAGAAAAACCGCAAAAGTCTGTAGAATTCGACGCTAAAATTGTAAGTTTTGTGTATGATATCAGTAGTCCATATCGCCTGTGTAATATGTACGAAAGCGTGCGTTTTTGTTTTCAGAAACATGACCGTGGTAAAAGATTCGACTATTTATTGAAACAAACGGAAATTTTTACTCATTTTATGACCAACCCGTCCAAAGCTAACACTACATCCAGTCCGCCTAAACAAAAGGGAAGACCTAGGAAGGATGCAGCATCGAGTAGTTCTAACGATCCCGGAGAGTATGTAATTTTTGGTATTGTGAATATGAGCTTTTATCATTTTTTAAATTTGCTTTGCATTTGTGTTTGTGTTCAGTCACCGTCATCGAAAAACCGAGCAAGAAGAAGACGAAGAGTTGCTTGCGGAGACAAATAAAAGCCAAAAAGCTGTTACTCAATTCGATTGCAGTCCGTTCTACGTTAAAAACGGTGAAATGAGAGATTACCAAGTTCGAGGACTTAATTGGATGATATCGTTGTACGAAAACGGTATCAATGGTATCTTAGCCGATGAGATGGGTCTCGGTAAAACGCTGCAAACTATTTCGCTGCTGGGGTAAGCTGGCTCGTATAGGACTAGTACTTCTTTATTACCGAGTGTTTTTCTAATCAAACGTTATTCTCGTGCAGATATTTGAAACATTACCGAAGTATAAATGGTCCTCATATGGTAATTGCTCCGAAGTCGACGTTGAAAAATTGGGTTAACGAGTTTCAGAAGTGGTGTCCTAGTGTTGTAGCTGTTTGCTTAATCGGCGATCAAGAAACTAGAGTAAGATTCGTCGTCATCGAATGTTTGTTGTCAATGTAGGTATTATATTGATATTTTTCAAAACAATTTATACCTTTGTTACAGAATGCCCTAGTCAGGGATGTTTTACTACCTGGTAAATGGGACGTGTGTATCACGTCTTACGAAATGGTAATCAAAGAGAAATCCGTTTTCAAGAAATTCAACTGGAGATATATGGTGATCGACGAAGCTCATCGTATCAAAAACGAAAAATCCAAGCTGTCTGAAATCGTTCGAGAATTTCGTACCGCAAATCGTCTCCTGTTGACTGGTACACCTTTGCAGAATAATTTACACGAGCTGTGGGCCTTGTTGAATTTCTTATTGCCCGACGTGTTCAATTCTTCTGAAGTGAGTGAGCGTAGTTTGAAAATGTTGAGGAACAAGTTTCCCAAGTTTTCAATTTTTCCGTTTTATTTTTTAGGATTTCGACGAATGGTTCAATACAGACGATTTCGTGGATAATTCTTTGGTCGAACGTTTACACGCTGTAAGTAGCACTCAGACAAGTCATTCATTTAAAACTTTTTTTTTTCAAGATTTGGTCAATTAAACTGAATGTGCATTTTTCTTCCAGGTCTTAAGACCCTTCTTACTTCGACGTTTGAAATCAGAAGTAGAAAAGAAATTGAAACCTAAGAAAGAAGTTAAAGTATACGTAGGGTTAAGCAAAATGCAAAGAGAATGGTATACCAAAGTACTTATGAAAGATATCGACATAGTAAACGGTGCTGGTCGAGTTGAAAAAATGCGATTGCAAAATATTTTGATGCAACTCCGTAAATGTACCAACCACCCTTATCTGTTTGACGGCGCTGAACCCGGTCCTCCTTACACAACCGATGAACATTTGGTATGTTGAATAATAATTACACTAATTTGTTCTGTTCTTACTGATTGGAAAAGTTGACTCATTTTTTTTTTTTTTAATATTAGGTTTACAATTGTGGTAAAATGGTAATTCTGGATAAGCTATTACCTCGTTTGCAAGAGCAAGGCTCCAGAGTTCTTTTGTTCAGTCAGATGACCCGTATGTTGGATATCTTGGAAGATTATTTCTTCTGGAGAGGCTATAAGGTAAACTTCGTATTTCTCACTCGACCGCCTACTTTTTCTTCTTCAAAGTTTCAAACTATTTTATAAACGTGGAACGTAAATTTTTCTGCACAGTACTGCAGATTAGACGGTGGAACCTCGCACGACGACCGACAAAGACAAATCGATGAATATAACGCCCCGAACAGCGAAAAATTCATTTTCATTTTGTCAACCAGAGCTGGTGGATTGGGTATTAATTTAGCCACCGCCGACGTAGTAATTATTTACGATTCTGATTGGAATCCGCAAATGGACTTACAAGCTATGGTATGACTAGCAACATTGTAACAAGGTTACACTGCAAGGTGGCGCATTTATCAGCCTAATTTGTTTCATTTGTAGGATCGAGCTCATCGTATCGGTCAAAAGAAACAAGTCAAAGTGTTCAGATTAATCACTGAGAACACGGTTGAAGAGAAAATTGTCGAAAGAGCCGAAGTCAAGTTGAGATTGGATAAATTAGTTATTCAACAAGGTACGCGGATCTGAACAGAGAGAAATGGTTGATTCAGAAGCATTAAAAATTCTACGGTTATTGAATGTATCGAATGTATTTTTTTTTTCTAGGTCGATTGGTTGATAATAAAAATGCTCTGAATAAAGACGACATGTTGAATATTATTAGGCACGGAGCCAATCACGTCTTTGCTTCCAAAGATTCAGAAATCACCGACGAAGACATCGATGCGATTTTACAAAAAGGAGAACAGAAGGTTGGTTCTTTTTTCGTAATCGTTGAAATTTCTAATACGAGATTTTTTACAATTTATTTATTCATCGTCACTTTGCAGACCGAAGAAATAAAGAAACAAATGGAAAGTATGGGAGAATCGTCGTTGAGAAATTTCACAATGGATGCTCCTACCGCTTCGGTGTATAAATTCGAAGGCGAAGATTACAGGTGATTTTGACAAGTTGATTCTTTCTGAAGAGAAGTTTTTTAAATTTTCGATCCATTTTTCACGTTAAAAACGAAACGTTAATCTATTTCAGGGAGAAACATAAAATATTACCCGTCGGACACTGGATCGAGCCACCTAAACGTGAAAGGAAAGCTAACTACGCTGTGGACGCTTACTTCCGCGAAGCATTACGAACCTCTGAACCGAAAGCACCTAAGGTATGTTGAAGAAAAGGATCAACTTGTGTCCTGACAATGGTGAATAATTCGCTTTTAATTTTGCGCAGGCTCCCAGACCGCCTAAACAACCGATCATCCAAGATTTCCAATTCTTTCCACCGCGTTTGTTCGAGTTACTCGATCAAGAAATTTACTTCTTCCGTAAAAGTATCGGATACAAAGTGAGTTACGCCGTTTGAGATGATACGTGCTATCAGCTTCGTATAAATTTTGCTAATTCGATTATCACTTGATCGTTGTAGGTTCCTAAAAACCCGGAGTTAGGATCAGATGCGAATCGTGCCCAAAAAGAAGAACAGCGTAAAATCGACGAAGCCGAGCCTCTAACCGAAGATGAAATCATCGAAAAGGAGGAACTTCTTACTCAGGTTAGTTCAGCGAAGCAACGTGAAAATGAAAAAAATCTCATCGACGAGTAATTCTAACGAGCTGTGTGCATTTTCGACGTAGGGTTTCAATTGGACGAAACGAGACTTCAATCAGTTTATCAAGGCAAACGAGAAATACGGCCGAGAAGATATCGACAGTATTTGCAAAGAAGTCGAAGGTACGTGCGAATAACTTACACGAGTTTCAAGATGATTTTTTTTTTGTTATAATTTTAACAAATTTTCATCACTCGTTTCAGGTAAAACTCCGGACGAAGTTCGCGAATATAGCGCCGTATTCTGGGAACGATGTCAGGAATTGCAAGACATCGATCGAATCCTTTCGCAAATTGATCGAGGCGAAGCTAAGATCCAAAGGAGAGTAGATATCAAGCACGCTCTCGATGCTAAGGTATCCCATTCTTCGACCCAACAACAATTTCCAATTCCTGTATTCCCGATGGAATTTAATACGCGATGTGTTTTCCATCATTATAGATCAGTCGGTACAGAGCGCCGTTCCACCAGCTGAGAATCGTGTACGGTAACAATAAAGGCAAAAATTACACCGAAGAAGAAGACCGATTTTTGGTATGCATGCTGCATAAGCTCGGTTTCGATAAGGAAAACGTATACGAAGAATTGAAATCAGCTGTACGGTAAGTACGAATACGAAAGAGTATGCTCATTGCTCTACGAGCCACGTGACGAAGAATGGTGGCACCGGATTAACGAATTCTTTTGTATATCCGTACAGATGCGCCCCTCAATTCCGTTTCGACTGGTTTATCAAAAGTCGAACAGCGTTGGAATTACAGCGAAGGTGTAATACGTTGATAACGTTAATCGAAAGAGAAAACCAGGAATTGGAAGAAAAAGAGAAGGCCGAGAAAAAGAAACATCCGGCCGCCGGCAAAAGGAAAGTGGAAAATACAACCGCGAAAACGACCAAAAAGAGGAAAAGATAAATTCAAAGAGGTAAATACTACGTATAAATTTGAAAGGTACGTTTAGTTTTATTATTTTTTAAACGACGTTTTATTTCGTTCACTTTTTTCGATTATGTAAGATGTATAGAGCATTGGTTAGGTTTTAAAAAATTTTATTTATTACTTTTTTGTTTTGCGCCATGTGTAAAATTCTGCGTACGTGAAAGTGGTTTTATCAAGGATCGTTGATCGTATCAGAATTCAGAGTTAGATATATCTTCTATGGGTGTGGATTATTTTTACTGATTTTTACGAGAAAAATTAACGAATAAGCTGCTATTTGATGCTTAGGTTATCTAAGTGAACGATTTTATTTATCGTGTATTTGTGTCTACTGTCTATATTATGTTTTATCTATTAGATACTTTGATTTTTTGATTTGAAATACATGAACTGATGATTTTTTTTAAACGAAATTTTTATGGGTTTAACGCGTTGAATTGGGATACGAATAGGGTTTTGCGTTTTCAAAATTCCACGAGGTAGACGCAATGATAAAATGCGATTCAAGCCGAGCTGCGAAGCGAGCTCCAAAGTGGTCCCATTGTTTGGCAAATAGCTTTGTTCACGAAGACCCTTTTCAGTTTATCAATGCGTGGTTTAGAATTCAGAATTTGATATGGTTACAGTGTATTGTTGCGAGCTATGAAAAAATGTTATGACGTAGGTAGGTATCTGTGTTATGGTTAGATATTTTGGTTAATTTTTTTTTTTTTAATTTTCTTCATTCATTTTTAGAAAGTATTACGGGACAAAATCTCAAAATTTCGAATTCGTTTTCAATGAATTCTTCACTCTATTTTAATAAATTACCAAATTACCAGACGATGCGATGCGACGTCACAAAAAAATTTTTTCCACTTTTTTATATCATTTACTGAAATAATGAGTAGTTTTTCCAAAGAATCAATCATAAAAAAATTTAATTTTTGGGCATTTTTAGAAGAATAAATTTTTGAAATAATTTAAAAATGATGTCAATTTAAAATTAAAAAAAATTAAATATTCGAGAATTATTTTGAAAAAAAATCAATTTGAAAATTTGAAAACTTTTTTGAAGAAGAAATTTTACGTTGAAAAATGTTGGGGAATTTTCAAAAAAAAAAAACAATCTTTTTTTAAAATTGAAAAACCCGCCATGTTTGACATTTTTCGATTTTTTTTAAAAATAAATTGAGGTTAAAAAATTGATTTCAACAATTTTTCAAAAAATCAAATTCATAATTTTATTGAGAAAAGAATTTTAAAAAGTTTTTGGAAAAAGTTTAGAAAATTTTTGGAAATACAATACTTAATTTAATTGTTTTCACATATTTTTTGAAAAAATATGATTGTTTTGAGAAATTTTTTAGAAAGTTACTTCATTGGAAGCCTGTTTTAAAATTTTTGAAAATTCCTTGAGGCATGAATTTTAGACGTTTTTAAAAAAATCAATTGCAAGAAATTTACAAGAAATCAAATTTTAAGAATTTTTTGCGAAAAATTCGAAATTATGTTTGAAAAATTTATTTAAAAATTTTCCAAAAAATAAATGTTGTAATTATTTCAAAAAAATGATTTTTAAATTGTTTTTGAAAATTAATTTCAGATTTTTTTGAAAACATAATTTTGAAAGGTTGTTAAAAAAATTCTTTAAAAAATAATTTTTACAAATTCTAAAATTTTTTGAAAAATTGATACATTTTCGAGCTTATGACTGTGAAAAGAAAAGGTCGAAGATATTGACGCTTGAAAAAAAATTTCATGGACCGAGCCAATATTTTACGACGACGACGACGGGAAGCGATTCGAGTGAAAAGTACAAACCCGCAACCCTTCAAATTGTTATTCAACGAGCACATTACTTAACGTGTTGTTGAAACTCGGTTCGATGTTTATGATAAGAATTTCTCTCGGTGAAGTATTCGGTCTCGTATTTTCATTTCGAATATTGACGATAAAACGGAGCACTCGACGGACGAGGTTGGTTTCCACATAAACCAACCTCGCGTCGGACCGAGATGACGGGTCGTCTAAAAAGTATTAGGTACACGATCTGAGAACGCGTATGCCTATATTTTTTGGTCGTTCGTTTGCTTTTTTATGTGGTATGACTTTTTCTGTGTATTGTACTTGGCAAAAATACGTCCGATCGAAGGCTCTCTTGTGGTTGAAATGGAATTTTAATGGGAAGCAATTTTTTAAAAAAATCATGCCTTCTGGGGAAGCGGTTGAATTAATTTTTTCTTTCTAGTAGATTCTCTCTAATTTGAGGATTTCTCGTCAATTTATTAAAATTCGTAATTTTTTATGTTTTTCAAAATTTTTAAACACGATTGAAAAAAATAATATCATGCGAGATCTCAGATGAGTGTAACCGAGTAAAAATATGACAATGAATATCAAAAGAAAAATAATTGTGCATAAAATTGAATTGGACGTTATTTGAAAAGTCAGATCGTATCCACGAATAATTAACCCCCTCCCTCTTCACGTGATAATTTCTTATACGCGATGAACTCAGCGGAGTCATACCTGATTAATTTTTTTCCACATTGACGACTCTCACTTGGCAATTTATCAACTCGAATCGATAACCCAAAGGGATTAAAAGTCAAAGTACCGAGCAACATGAACCCTCGGGCAACTATAAAAACTTTGCAAATTGTTAAATTAAACTACTTTTGATTATACTTACACATAGAAAACACAAACAGTGCGTTGGGCTGGATTGCGTCGCTTCGTGCTGCCAAAACTTTGAAAGCCGTTTTTAAACTACCTACCTACTTCCATACGCGGTACGTACTGCGAAAGCTGGCGCTAGTCGCAAATGCTTTTAACGCGATTTTGATAAACTTTTTAATATCTACTGTTTGCCTTATATTTATAAATATTATACCTACGTACGTCGTACAGTATATATTTTATAAACCGTGTATAATATGTACGTCTATACGTGGTGGAATAGTTCATTTGTTTATACTCCCCGAACCGAAGTTGCGCCACCAGGCCGACAAATCAAACGACCCAACCTTCTTTCCCTTGAGAGAAAAAAACGAATTCTATATATCTTACTGTGCCAGTCCCTCACTTTTTCCCCTTCTCACGCGCAAATTACTCAACCTCATGATGAAAAAAACGCCGCCTTTTTGTGTACTTGGACAAAGGAGAAAGCATCGCAGAAAAAATGTTCGGTAGAAAAATTTTATAAAAGGCAAACAAGAGGTTTAGCTTAATGCATCGCACATCTCAAGTCTAAAACCATCGCTGTCAATTTTTACGTTGAAAAATTAATCGACCTTTTTCCCATACCGCCGTATAGTTTATATAGAAATTCTTTCGGATTTAGAGGTAATTTTTGCCCGAATAAAGAAAAACTGTTTTGAAGTTGGCCCGTCATTTTTTCACTAGAAGAAAAAGAGAAACGAAAGAAATTACTTACCGCTGGTTTTTTTAGGTGTATTCTTTTTGTGTGCAGATTTGTTTGAAAATGCGTGAAGAGAAGGGTTAAAATTAGGTATACCGAGGTGATGTACTCGTAGATACTTACATATTCGAGTCAGGTGAAAAATCTAGTCAAGAAGAATTACTTTTCCTATTCCAAAAAACTCTAAAAGAAAAACCTGCAGTGAATCGGAAAAAAAAATAAAAAATAAATGGATTAATGGAAAACAGGTACCATAAAAATTGAAAGAAATGTAACAAAGACTTGAAATTTTACGTTTAGATATTTATGATCAGATTCAGAAACTAAAATATCTTTTTTTTGTTAAGTTTGGAGGCTTCAGCCTCTTTCAAATGGTTCTTTTTGGTCTCGAGTACATTTAAAATTTTCATTCCGATGATTCTGAAATCATGAAGAAAAAGTAGGTAACAATTTGGCCTTAACGCAGATTTCAGGAAAAATATAAATATTTTTCAACATTCGTGGTAACACTGAATAATCATAATGCTTTTGTTAAAAAATTTCAGAAATATTTTCAATCAGGAAAGATGAACTCGTCGTTTCTTCTATAGAAAAAAGTACCTACATACAAAGTACTCGTATCTACTCCTCTGTCGAGTTCCATTCAGTTGAGTTTGTTTTTTGTTTTGTTTTGTTTTGTTCTCATTTGTCACCGATCAGTCAAACCGAGATGGTCCTTTCGCGTTGTGTTATTTTAGAATCAGTTTGCTCGGCTTCGGTTCACTTCAGTTCAGTTACATATTTTTGGTGCGCTCGTCTCATATTCGATCCGGTTTCAGTGCTGTGAAGTGATTAAGATGCAAGCTGCTGGACAAAAACTTGGTTCACATCGTCTGGGGTATGTTTGCTTATTGTGGTTCAAATGATAATTGTAAGTCGCTGCTTCATCTTGGAAACGCGAGCCCCTCCCTCTGTAACGATACCAACATTCAGTCCTAGTTTGTTCGCCTAGCAGATAGGTACTTGAAAAACTTTGATTTGCCACATTCTGAACATTAAATCCGGACTTCGTTGAGTAGATACTTCTTTGGAAATTAATTTTCGGTAAATAATCCCCTTCATATTTGGTTACTCCAATCGTTGTGTCCTGGTTTGCCTTTCCCTTTGAAGAACAAAATCTAGCCAGGCAGATGCTTGGAAAAATTGAATTTGGCACATCGTGAAAATCAAAATAAAGATTTTAAATGCTTAGAAAAATGTATTTGTCACATCTTGAAAACGCCAAACAGGCATCATAGCGGGTAACTTTTTTTCAGGGTGTTTGTCACTTTATTTACTTTTCACATCTAAAAGGTCACTTTGGTTACTTCTTTCCTCTCAAAGGTCACTTTTTCTTCGCATTTTCAAGCAAAAGTTTTTATAAACTAATTTTCGGCAACGTAGCCCCCTTCCCTTTGACTTGCTCCATCCATCGCTGGCAATTTGACCCAACTCCCAACAACCCTTCGTCTGGTGGATGCGATGATGAATCACACTGTCTTTGAAATTTCAGGGTGTTTTGAAAACGTGATTTTCGGCAACGTAGCATCCATCTGAGATGGACTGAGTCCACTCCGAGCAACCTCCCGCCATGCGAGTGTGACGAAAAATTGCATTATTCATGACCTTTCAGGGTATTTTGAAAATTGATTTTAGGCAACGTAGCACCCTTCCCCTTGACTTACTCCATCCATCTGTGGTAGTTTGACCCCACTCCCAACAACCCCTCGCAGGTAGATGCGATGAGAAATCATACTATTTTTGACATTTCAGAGTATTTTGAAAACTGATTTTCAGTAACGTCGGACCCTTCCCCATGACTTACGACATCCAGCTGTTGTTCTTTATCCGCCTTAAAAACAACTGCCTTTCAGGTCGATGCTCCAAAAATTCCATTATTTATGGCTTTATCGATAAGGTATTTTGAAAACTGATTTCTGGCAACGTAGCACCCTTCTCCTTTGATTTACTCCGTCCATTTGTGGTAGTTTCATAGCGTTCTCCTCTTCCCTGTCCAAGGTTGGAGAGGATTCGACGGTGAGTGTTTTGAATCGTTTTTACCTACGGTGGTAGGTTTTTTTTCTCTTTATTAATTACATATTCGCCATCTATACAATTATCCAACGAATTGTTTCTGGATGAGACAAAAATCAGAAAAAAAAAACCAAACCAATTGGTTGAGTCATTTTCCAAGTATTCTGCATTGAAAAATGTGTGCTATTGCATGCCATCGACAACCCGATGTTTTACAATGAGTACTTTCTGTACGTGATGTTTCTATAACACGTCTATTTCATTAAGTTGAGCGATCTCTCTTTTGAGTACTTTATTTTTACGTGTCAACTTCGCATGCTTTATAAGTTCAAGTCGAAATGATTTACCGCTAGCTATCTGAATAATTATGCAGTGTGTATGCGGAGGAGGGGCAAGGGCAGGGCTGGATCCAGAAATGAGAAAATTTAGCGGCCAATCGAGAAATACCATTTTCAACGGCCCACTCAGTATTAATCGGCCCAATTTTTAGCGGACTTCCGTGTAAACGGAAATCCGCTATTGCGATCGTCAGGGTTTTT
>FIZT01050735.1:0-17280 GCA_900065295.1 Paracoccus marginatus
TGGCATGTTGTTTTCTCCGGGTCGAGGTATGTCGCGTTTCTCACCAGTGCTCGTGAGAGTATATTAATATCGCACACGTTACAATGATTGCCCCTGGGGCACGGGTTAATATGCATCGATCAGGCTGAAATTTTTTTCATGACATATTGGGATATAGTCTAACAAATTTAGGCCCAGCCCCGAGAAAAATTCGAAAATTTTTTTCAACACGTGTAAATGTGTGCCACCCTAACCTATGTACATCTTTTCTATCCCCAATCCTATATTTTTTTTCGATCTGAATTCTTACTTCATTTTGTTTTGGTAGGTACCTACCTTTTGAAAAACAATCGGAGCCAGCATACCATCAGCCGATATTGGACAAATTAGGTACAATATGAATTGGTATCGTTTTTACTCAAATGATGAATTAACAATAAAATTATAGGTAGATTTTTATAATCGTATTTATTGTCTAGCCTATTTTAAAATTCTAGATAATAAATAGAAGAGCACGTTAAATTATTGGCAAACAATTTTTTTGTTCTATTTATTGATGTTTCGAAAACATAAATTCATGTCAATTGCTAGTAAATCATGAAAAAAGTTGACATATTTTGCATAGTTCAGCGATGTCCAGGACACAACGTAGAACATTGTTTAGCGAAACCCGTGCCTCGGCTTTTTTTTCCCATGTGCCGGCGCACTTTGGCGTCGAAAAACTAAACAGAGGCTGGAAGCTTACGATTATCTATAGACTGCTTCGCAGAAAATGGGAAAATGCCGGGTGAAATGAAAGGGGGAAAATGGAAGAGAATGAAACGAGAGAGAAATTTTCGTCGGTAAGAGGCGCCTGTGCCGTTTGTATCTGTCGCGGAGAGTCGCCCGCCTGACTGCCTCGTTCTGGGAAACTCCACCGCTACCGCGAACTCAACATAATACAACTATCCTTCTCCCTATATATTGAAGAAACCCTTTACACATAGAGTGCGGTTAATGGCACGAAAATTTCGACAGGGAGGTTTTCGGGGGCTGCAAAAATGACGACACACGGGAGCCTAGTTAGTATCCAGACTGTCGCTGAAATGGTAATCTGGGTCGCGATTGCCATATCACGTGTAGTTTCAAGTTCTTACTTTGCACACCGATACAAAATCGTATATTGGCCGGTCGACCGATGATTTTCTAATCTCCAGTACTAATGAAAAAAATATTATTCTATGCCTAAGCATAGGTACCTACCTAGGTATCGTAATTTTTTGAATAAAACCTCTCAACTCTAAAATTTTATCGTTTCCAGTTTTCGGTTTTGGCGTTTTTATGCGTTTTTGATCATTTTTTAGTGACTTAAATTAATAGGTATGTTCAGTATTTATACATGTTTGTACTTAATGGAAGTTTTTTTTATTTTTCCAGAAAAATGTCATCAAGTTTTTTCACCTCTTTCTACCTCCTTTTTTGTTTTTTAATAATTGAAAAACTAATAAAAGACAATACTTATTTACATTCGAACTGATATTATACAAATTTCGCAATTTCATTGAACGGAAACCACAGATCCAGTAAAGTAAAATTATTTCAGCTACGTCTCATGAGATATTTTGAGTAAAAAATTGTGGGTGTAGCCGTGTACTTGCTCAGTAATTTATTTGAGTATCGGCTACTGAGCAGCTAAGTAGACATTTCTAGTATAAATATGCATAATAATTACGTGAGTACATACCTACATATCTAAAGTATGTACAAATATTTTTTGTAGAACAGAACCACGAATGACGAATGTATGAGAGCAGATACGTGAACCTATCTAATAATTTGATTGCAAATAAAACGTTGCCAACTGAAAAATCTTACGAATGAAATGATTTTAAATCGCTTTCAATTTTTCAATTGCAAAATCTGCGTACTTAAACGTACATAGCTTACAGAATCATCTATGTTTTGTTATAAGAACCGCCAAAAAACTAATTCATTTCTTGGAACGCACTCATTTTTATCCGTCATGAAAATATAGAATTTGAAATTTCCCCCAATGTTCATTGATTCCTTCATAGATAGCGTTACTTATTCATTTTTATATGCGCATAGACATGAGAATTTTTGGACGATAGTAAATCGACTTACAACAAAATTCAATTTTCTACAGGCGTTAACCCTTTCAATCCCGAGAAGAAACTGACGGTTACTTTTTAAAAATTTTTATGCGACGGAAATTTACACGCTGGAGTAAAAAAAAAATGCTGAATTTTTGTTTTTCACACCCCTCACCCCTTGCATGACAGAGCCTTCAAAAATGAGAAAAATTCTGAATTCCGAAAAGTCATTCCAATAATTTTTGAATACTATTCATCAAGCATGGAAAATTTTTCAACTAAAAATGAAGTAAACAAAAATTACAGAGATTATAGAGAGCTTTTTTGATTTAAGTGAAAATTCATACAGGAAGTTGGAGCTTCAAGGTCACTCAAGGTGCTCGCTGGAATCGCAATCAAATGTTGAATGAGTACCAAGTATAGTTGGTAAGTACCTACATGGCGATTCATTTTCATTACTTAACTAATTTTAAGATTTTCCGTGTTTCCTTTCGACGTGATCGATAAAAAGTTACGGTGACTATAATGATGGCAAATTTATATTTCTGTATTCCTAGGTAAGCATTTTACTAAATACTTTAAGCCATTGACATTTATAATAGGTTACAGTGTTACACCTATTTGAACTGTCTATAGAGATATAGGAGATACTAGGTGCATACATGTGGGCATGGCATATACCTACCTACTGCTACATATTTATTTTTTAGCAAGGGCACATGAACGCTACGGTATAAATGATCCATAAGAAGAGCGGACATAACGATGCGGCGATTGCTGGACCAACAGGGGAAGTAACTGCGATGTAATATTCCGCTGTTGCTAATGCTGAAAACGTATAAAATGCACCAATGGGTCCGGCTACAATTAAATCAGCGAAAACTGAAATAAAGGCGAGTGCAGCAATCAATGGTTTCATTTCGAAAAAAACTAGAAACACTTCACGGATTTTTTTGCAAGAAGTAATACGTTATTTAGATTTATGAAAACACTTCACTTTCAGAACAGTATATCTATGCATCCATACCGGTAGGTATTGAAAAACGTTCACCATTTACGAATTATTTACAGGTACCTACGCCTAGGTTCCTACCTATTGCATTTCGATGATAAGAATACTCATTTACTGATACTACCTGCCTATTTCCTGTGTCGGTGGAAGTTGACAGTTGTTATATCTTGACAAATTTATGTCTCTAATACTTTCGGTGGGGTGCTTGTGAAATTGTGAATGACAACCGAAGTAAATTTTTAGTAATGTGCAATGAATGAGCATGTTTATCGTCCGTTTTGTTTCTCTTAAATATTTTAAGCATTATTTAATTAGATCAACGATTAGATTCATACAGGTATACGTAGGTCTAGGTACATCGATGTTTCTTTTTGATGTACCTCTAAGGTCTAGTATAATTGAAAAAGACCTATGTGATATAATGATAACTCTGCGTGTTTACTTTTTTATTCGTGCATTTTTACTACTCGTCTGAAAAATATAATATACCTGCATGGATTAATATACTGAGATCGCTTAATTGATTGAAATTAGAATGCGATGCGTGCGATGCACTTTGCGTAATTTTGATAATTTACCTACTTATGACTACTACAGACATTTTTTTAATATGACCTATAAACCGCCTTTGCATATAGGTAATTTTCAGAATGCAACTTTAGGAGAGACACTCGTATGATGTACGAGTATAATTCCGCGTGGCTAGTAAATTATACACCATAGGTAAGACCATGCGGACGCTTAAGCAAACTTTGAAAATGTTTACTTAATGATGAGATATTGGTTTGTTGACAACAAAAGCAACTAAGTGATATAATTACAACGATAATGTTTCTCACAAAACTGTTCACTTTCATTGCCTAAGAAAAAAACCCTCAAAGGGCAACATCAACACGATGCGGAGTGGTAAGTGTAAATTTCACTCGTTCTATCGATCAAAGGAAGGGGTAATGGAAACGCAATGCGAGCAAGTACAAAAAGGCGCTTCGTCCCGTCGTCGTAATAGCACGACTACTCTCTGTTTTCGTACGGCTGGTTAGTATCAAAATATACGCAGCTTAGGTAAAACTACGATCATAAAGCGCCTTCGCAAGAAATGGGTTACGTCGAAAAAGTTTTTCTCACTCCCAATTCCTGACATTTGGCATGGGAAATGGCATGAACAAGGTCAGTACACTCGTTTAAATTTTTATTATCAAAACCAGCAGTAGAAACACGAAAAATATCATTTTTTTCATGCATTGTAAAAAAATTCATCTCGAAATCATCTATAGTTTCTTTACGAATAAAAACCAGTCAACCATACATTCTTACCTACGTAAATAATATCGCTGAGTTGTATAGGCATATGCATTTAAAATAGTGACGCTGTCTGTCACCTTCCAGAATTCGTGGCCTAAGTAAATTGATGCAAGCTTAAGCTGAATATCTATTTAGCCGAAATGCGAATTTTCTTCAATTAAAAAGTAATCGAATGCATAACGATGCCGAGTACTTGCTGACACGACGTTTGTTTCGTCAGGCACGTTGAATCATTAAAAATGTATTCGTCAACCTGTCTGTACGCTGTAGTGCTATGCTCTTGCTCATAATACGAGTAAGATCGCTAAACGTGTTGAACTTCAAGCAGAAATATCACTATCAATAAAATATCGGTCTATATACATGTAGGTAGTAGGTAGGTACCCACGGTTAATTACATATAGGTACCATATAAAAAGTAATTCGTGAAATTGTTTATTTGGTGAGTTTCCAATTATCCATTATTCGTATCGATTTTTTTTTATACAAACTGACGTTTTGTTTTCTCCGTGTCATTCACATTTACTTAGGTAGGTATTGCATGCAAAAGGTTTGAGTGTTTGAGTCTTCAGTAATATAATGGGTACGGCCTTTCTCACGAAGCATTTAAAAATTAATCCTTCAACTTATTGAGGTAATGAAATTCTGTTACGTATACGTATGTATACATATACGACTACACGCTTCATTACTTACATACCTACCCGAAGAAAGTTGAAATTGATTCGATCCTAAACAAAAGGTTGATGACCGAAAATAAAATAAATTATTCCAGACAGAAGCACTTTCTGCGATACCGGCTATACACCTGATTATAACGCGTACCTATAAACAACAGAATGCGTGAAAAAATTAAGGGGTACCTATACGTACAAAACCCTCTTTTTGTTTTGCAGTATTTATATGATTCGAGGAATTTGCAAGAAAGACGTAATAACGCAAAAATAACCGACAGGGAGATTTCATGTGGAAAAACCTTTCATGGCGGGAGGGGCGCTCACGTTTAAATAAATTGAGGTATAGCGTGATTTCTTTGCCATTTCTATAGCGATGTTAATAAATGTAAGGTTAAAGGTAATGCGAAGTTAGGTGTTCATAAACTATTTTTTTTTAAAATGAGAATGTGCCTATCAACGAAATATTCCGATATTTTACAACTTTGTCTGGTAATTCCATTAGTTGAGAAAAAATTCTAATCAAGGTATACTAGGTATCGATTACTTTACTTCGTGGTAACCATTGTCTACTTTTTTCAACGTAGAGTAAGTAGGTATGGTTTTGGTATATCAGGTCTTAATATGTTTTAACCCAGGGTGCAACCATGTAAGATTGTCCTTGCCCTTTCTCGACTTTTTTTTTTTGAAAACGAATTGTTGCGCTTGATTCTTCCTTTGTTCAGTTTAATCACACTTAGGCAATCTAGTAACTGTATAGTTCGTAATTTTCATTTCAGATAATGCCTGGCTTATACGTTGGTAATTTTAGAGATTCTAAGGATGCTGCTCAATTGGAAAAATTTAAAATCACACATATATTATCTATTCACGACGCAGCTAAAAGAGTTTATCCAGTAAGCGATAAATTTTTTTATTATTTATATTATTATATGATTACCTAAGCATTTTCCGGTGCCTGTAGGCATAGGTATTTACTTATACATTCACCAAAAAAGAGAGTTTATGGACTTGCTGAACCGTGCGTAAATATTTTCCTCCTTAAAAAAGGTTGAAAAATCACTGGAACCTAACCGTTTGCGTAGAGCGTAGTTACGAAATTCAATTTTTGAGCGCTATTAAACACAATGATTTCTTTTCTTTTCTATTCTTTTACCATCTTCGAAGAAATGCTAT
The DNA here is from genome assembly GCA_900065295.1 of Paracoccus marginatus. Classification (NCBI taxonomy): domain Eukaryota; kingdom Metazoa; phylum Arthropoda; class Insecta; order Hemiptera; family Pseudococcidae; genus Paracoccus; species Paracoccus marginatus. Next base: position 6,237 of record FIZT01050735.1, read on the forward strand.
GGAATTTAAGTGCTGTTTTCTTGATTTTTTTTTTTTTTAGAAATTTGTAATTCCCACGCCGAGAGAGGAAGAGAAAACAGTTTTTATGCAAGGTCAAAATTTAATTTTGTACCGACTCGATATACGTAGATTAGGAATAGGCAGTGACGTACCGATAGATGGAGGGGAGCTCTCCCCTGAGGAAAAATTTTCACTTTAGAGTTGAGAAAATCAAACTTTTTAACACACTACTTGGGAAAATTGGTCAGTTGCGATGAATTTTTTTTATTTGAAAAAAAAATCAAGTTGAAAATGAGAAAAATTCATTTTCCCAACTAACGTTTAATTCTGGGCTCAAAAATTGAAAAAAAAAACAAACAAAAAATACAACTTTTTTTAGCTAAAATTTGAATGTCTTGGAAAAATTCATTTCAAGAATTTCAGTTGGGATTTTCATTAATTCCCCCCTCCTCCGCTAAAAAATACCTTCGGTACGTCTGTCAGTGGAAATATGTCTCTCCTGATGCACAGAACTTTAAAAAAAATATACCTATCGAAGAGTGAAAATAAAAACTTATGTAGAGTAGGAGGGTACAGTACATATATGTGAAGTAAGTACGTATGTGGATCTCAATATACTTGGCACATTACATACATAGGTACTATACCTATTTACTCGAATTGCACCATTCAAACGCCATAAAAAAGATTTCTCAAATGATTTTGATTTGCCAAGAAATACAAAAAACGACGTGGTTTTTTTTTTCAAAAATGAGGCGCACTTTGGTGACTTTCTACTCCTCTCCCTATTTACTTGCCGGGTTCAATTTTTTTCTAGTTAGTCTTCCAGCCCAGCTCCCACTCAAAGTAGGCCACTTCACCAGTGTAGGTATGTTTCATTTGTATTTATCGAAGAATTCATTTTTTTTCAGGATAAACACTACCTCTGTATCCTCGCTTCTGATACTCCAAGTCAAAATTTAAGTCAATATTTTCCTCTTTGTAATGATTTTATTCACGCTGCGCGCTTGAGAGATGGAAATGTTCTGATTCACTGGTAATTTTTTTTTTCTTGATTATGAATAGCATTATGCTAGGTACTTACCATCTAGTATCTACTTTCAAATTTAATAAAGATTAAGTATACATATTGTACAGTTTGGCCGGAATGTCTCGTAGTGTCACCGTAACCGTTGCTTATATAATGAGTGTAACCACGTTGAACTGGAAAGAAGCATTAAAAGTTGTCCGTGTTGGGAGAGCAGTGGCAAACCCAAATTCTGGTTTTCAAAAGCAATTGCAAGAATTCGAAAATTCACGATTATTTGAGGTAGGTAATTTGAAAGGTAGTAGATGCAGTTTAAAAAAAAGTTACCTATAGTAGGTAGGTAATTTATTTATTTATTTCTTGAAATTTACAAAGTGTACCTACTTAAATTAATGCCCTGTTTAGGAAAGAAAAAGATTAAGAGAGCGATTCTCCACAGTAGCTTTAATAGATCTAGATGAGCACCATTGTCAATTAATGCTGAAATCATACCAAAAGCTCATTATTTCAAAACATATATGTGAAGGAAACTGTCCAAAAGGAGAAACATGTCCAACTGGAATATGCAATTTACAGAGTAACAAGTAAATTTTGTCATTTGTATACAATTTATACTTATTCAAACTTACCTACTTATTTACTTATTCGCCGTACCTGCTAGGCTACTACGGTGATGTGTGTCGAGATTTATCGAGAAATTTTTGGAAGGACTCCAATTTGTCTTTCAGTGTTTCAATTTAGAAACAATAAATACGTATAACCCATTACACACGACTTTCTCAATTCAATCAAACTACGGTAGTATAAATTACTGATCGTAAACTACCTATTGATGCAAATCGATAGCGGAATTTCAATTGTGCCGCATTTTCTTGGTGGTTTTCGAAGTGTTAAATCAATAGCACTTGACATACATTGCATTACAAAAAAGAAAAGAGACAGAGAGGCAGAGAGACAAAGAAAAAAAGTCAGCAAATTGAATTTCCGTATGGTGCATAATAAGAGTACATACTACATACCTACCTATAAGATGGGATATCCACTTGAAATTTTTTTAAACCATGGTATCAAAGAATTTCGATGAAAAAATGATTATTAATGAAAAATTATGCATCTTTCGGCACGTAAAAATAAAATAACATTATGTTATCAACTTATCATACGTGTTTGGAGATGACCTATTTACATAACAGTAGGTACGTATTATAATATATCAATCGAAACTTGAGCACTGTAGCATTGTTAATTTTTGCTCGCGAGTCGTAAAAAATATTATTGAAAATTCTTAGTTAATATGACGCAGTAGGTCTTGGTAGTAGGTACACAATTGAGATCTTCGTACTTTCTTTAACAATCACAACTTTATTTTTTTTTAGAAAACTTGTAAGAAAGAGTTCAATGACGACGAGAATATCCTCTATAAATACTCCATCAACATCCAAAAGCCGACTAGATCCATTCAAAAGGCCATCAAGTGGTCCGGCGATTCTGAGTTCATCAAGTCTACCTCCATCTCGCGTAAATTCAGTACAAAGCCTACCAGATCTAGGTGATGATGAAAAGCCACACTTCATGTCTGCACCCTCTACACCACAACGATGTCCGGTGCGTAGGAGCACGTCTAGTATTCGTAATATAGCTCCGATAGTTGATTTGGATGAAATAATGTTATTTGAAGATAAACTAAAAGAGTGTAGGTAAATGAACTAAGGGGGGCTCTAACGAGATCCAGCGTCCAAGCATGGCAACTGCAACTTTACGACACCGGCACCGGTAGGAACGAATGTGCACCGATCCGCCGAACAGCTACCTTTATAAAAGTATGATGTTCTTCGCCTTTCGTTGATCTATAATAATCACTTTATACTTAGGTGCCATTAATTTTTTAAAAATAAATTTTGATCTCAAAACTACAAACAAAATTTGAAAAAAAAATATGATAAGCTTTTTTTCAATAGTACCTATACAAATACATGCATTTTTTTTACTATAAATGTTACTAATCAAGTTACTTTTACGTCGGTTTCACATAAAAATAGCAATGTGCTATACTGTCGGACTTTTGCATCAGTTTCCGATGAAATAAATTCATATGTACCTATACTTACGCATTCATACTTGAACCTTCAAAATCGAACATCCAGTAAACATTAAGTGAGGTGTACTGACGTGAAATAAGAACTAGTGCTTACTCCTGATGTAAAGCTGAGTAGCATGATAGGTATTAATTTTGATTTAACCTAGGTACACAATAAAAGTGGCGAAGCCTTAAACATGTTTTCTTGTCTAGAAACTTGTCTTCATGTAGATTTAAAAAAACCTAATTCATGGTTCATTGAATTTCATATACTTGACTTAAGTAGGTAACTTTTTTTTTTACCGATAAGGAGATTTTTTTTAAATGTAACTTGTGGGTACCATGTGCTCATTTAAAAGGTAATAATAGGTACGTGATACATTTTCTTTTGTTGATTGTGATACAAAAATAATTTTGTTATTGTTTGTTTTTTAATTTAAATATTATTGATTGAATTTGAAAAAATCTCCAGGTTGGTTTTAATGATTTGTTGCTACGATGTAAAGGTGATGCAGTCACTTACACTGCACCATACCTATGCAACTTTTTCAAGTGAGTACCTCTACCTACGAAGTGTAATCACGATGGTAATCACTCAACAGAATCAAATTTTGGATCATAACATTTACTCAGCGGTTTTTAGCACTAAGTAGTTAGTACTTGGGTACCTAACAAGTATTACTCGGTGGTCGGTACCTCTACCTACCCGCTAACCTGTCTGGCATTATAACTTTCTATTCTAAGAACTAATTGATTTTTAAATTTATATATTTAAGCAATCAATTTTCTAATTTTACATGATGTACACATTACACAATACTGTGAGGTCGATGGTCGATTCATTTTTGTATAGAATTGTTACGCCTTGTTTTTATGATACCAGGTTGATTATTTATTTTTGTTAAAGCGTTGACACATTTTTTAAATGTTAATTTGAATTGTTTATACTTATGACTACTAGTTGAAAAAATAAATAATCAGTATGCCATATTGTGTTCTCATGTTTTTTTGTATGTTGTTGTAGTTGTTGTTTTTGGAGGATTCAGGATATTCGTTACATACTTTTTATACCTCAGCCTCTAGTAGCGAGTAGCGGCTCCGAAGTCTGAACTTTGAACGCTTCGGTTCGATCATCAAAAAATTTTAATTTTTAACCAAATTTTTGAGTCTGTTTTTGAATTATTGTTTTTAAGCATACGTTATAGTTATACCCATACCTTTGATTATTACAAAATTATAATACTCAACCCCGCACCAGCGAGCCAGAACATTACAGCATAAGTAAAAGAGGAAAACACACCAGCCCAGGCTCAATCCTCTCCAACACACCTGACCAGCCCAAATAGTATAGGTATGGTACCAACCAAAACGTAATTTAATGTAATTTCACCACTTCGTAAGCAACACTGCGTAATCCTCACTATTCGTATTCGTTCTGTGAATTGGCAAAGCTGGTCCCGGGAAAAATTAATCAATTTGATTTTGTATTTTTGTTGTGTACTGCTCATTTATTATCCCGTGTATCAATGTGTTAATTAATTGATGTTTCGTTCGAAATAAGCGCGTAATGTTCATATTATTATCATGGTTGCTGAGTATTTTCACTAACTGTGCTTATAGTTAATGTGATATTATGCCGAAGCTCGGTTGTATCAATCATTAATGTGGGTGGAGTAAATTGTCACTGATTTTGACTGTAAAATGGCAGAAGATGAAATTCTTTTCGATGATGTTTATACGTTAGGAGATATAGTCGGAAAGTATGTATAACCGTAAATAACACAAAAGTTTCATTAAACATTCTATACAGTTTGTTGGTCGCTGTAATACGTTCTTTTTTGCTTACATGAAGTGCGTTATAACCAAGTTATAACTTGAGAAAAATGTCTTCATCATTGTGATAGTAAATTATACAGTCTCAGCAGAAAGGAGAAAATGTACTTTAATGTTTGAAAACTACATATATTGAATTGCTGTTTCTTTTATGTCTATCTTTAGGGGACCACATAGTTTGGTGCGGAAATGTGTGCATAAACAAACCGAGCATCAATTCGCCGTGAAGATTGTTGATGTTGCCAAGTATTCTAGTAGTCCAGGACTTTCCACTGATGGTTAATTCATGTTTCTAATTCATTGTTATTTATATTATCGAGTAGTGTTGTTCAATACTTGAAGAAACATTAATTGGTTTACAGATTTGAAACGTGAGGCAACAATATGTCATATGCTGAAGCATCCCCATATCGTCGAATTGTTGGAAACGTACAGTTCGGAAGGTTTACTTTATATGGTTTTCGAATAGTACGTAACTTACATTATTTTGTGAAATTTATTTCCTTATCTTCATTTACCTAATGAAATTCATCTCATTTTCTATAGCATGGAAGGATCCGATGTGTGCTTCGAAATAGTTGAACGTGTTAAAGCTGGATTTGTATATAGTGAAGCTGTAGCCAGGTTCGAAGCACTCTATTGTGTAGCTCGTAAAAGTGTTTTATTTTTTAAAAAAATGTAATTAAAATTTTTAGTCATTACATGAGACAAATTATGGAAGCAATCAGATACTGCCATGAAAATGATATTATCCATAGAGATATAAAACCGCATTGTATATTATTAGCATCCAAAGAGAACTGCTCTCCGGTAAAAGTTGGCGGATTCGGAGTTGCGGTGCAGTTACAGAATGGCAAAGTCATCACCTCTGGTGAGTACTATTATATCAACTATTGAAGAGAATAGGTTATAAACGTATCACACTACTGTACGTATTGATTTCAAAATGTATTTCGAGAAGTTTATGTTATGCATCGGAATTCTCATCACTTTGCCTGAGATGATTAACGGTTTCACGTATTTATGTATTTTAGTTTCTCGTTCTCTTTCGTATGAACATTTACCCGAGTTGGAGAAAATTGAAGTAGCTGAAAATCATGGTACTTTTCAATGTTCATTTCTCGCTTGTATTTTCACGTTGTTGGCTTTCTATCGTAGTCGAGTAGATTTTGAAAAATTCAGAGCTGGCGTGAGACAGAGTATAATTCGTATATTGAAAACAGTTAGAAGTTATTCCTGGGCAGAGACGTATTTTTTAATACTAATCAGTAATTAAAAACAAGAAAATCATTTTTAGTCCCTCATTTATCACTCGAAGTACTGTAGGTGCCTTCTATATTGAAGAATTATTTCATTTTGATTTATAATTGCTGAACTAATAACATCTAGCTTGGTATGTTTCCGCCATAGACTTTCTATTACTACTTATTATAATTTTTTTTTGTTCTTGAATTTGAAGAAATAATTGCTTTTTATGAGCCGTATAATGTACATTTTGGCATATTGTTCAGTGATGTTCGAGAAACGTGTAATGCTGATTGCTTTTAGAACACTATAGGTACTTCAGTAATTGAAGTGAGTACTTGTCTTGAAATCTGATGAAAACTAATTTTTATACGTCTTGTGATTGAATTTTTTCCGTTGAAAATTTCTCAGAAATTTTTGAACGCCGCAATTTTCATTTTAAAAGTCCATTATCTGGATTTTTCTCATCTCATCTTATTGTTAGTTCGAAAATACTTCGATCTTGGCGTAGTATACGTTCATACAGTAATAACTGACCTTGAAAATGCCTCATTAAAAGCCTGGTAAAACCGATTGAGTGCATTTCAATGCCAAGTGATTACTGAATTTCTTTAACTACATAAATCGTCAAAGCTGAATTTATTATTAAAACGTTGACGTGCATTCTTCGAGATGAAAGTAGTGTTAAATATTTATTATTGATTCATTTTTGGATGGAATATGGTAATACTTCAAGTTCACTAATATTTTTGTGTAAGTATCTCGTATCTGACTTTGATACAACTTATTTTTAAAAAAATTTTAATTTTTTACGATTTTCAATTTCATGTAGGTACCAAGTTTACGAGCTTTCCTCTTTTTTTCACTCACACGCATAACTCGAATGTTGTGTGTACTTCAGTGAATTAAAAAATAACATTCAACGGTATTCCCTCGCTTATGTGTTAATTAAAATGTGAAATTGAAAGGAGAAAAATTGAGACACGAAAATTGTACCGGTAGTCCAGTACATGTGAAGCTCATTAACAGTGAATTCGCATGGAAAGGCGCATTATGTTTTTATTAATGTAACTTTAATCAAATATTTTCCACAGAGGCCAACGTAGGAACTGCTCATTACGTTGCTCCAGAAATAATTGAGAAGAAACAGTTTGGTAAACCGGGAGATATATGGTCTTGCGGGATTATATTACACTTACTTTTGGCGGGCTCTGTACCGTTTGCAGGATCTGGGGAACGGCTTCAACGAAATATTTGTCGTGGCAGACTGAAGGTAATTTGAATTTAATAACTTTAATAGTTTCGAAACTGTACTTCGGATTTGTTGCGAGATTTATTGTAAGAAGTATTTTTAAATAAAAAAATTTCACCACATTTCACCAGTAGGAAAAAACAACAAAATGATGAATTTCTTACCAATAGTTGTTGTTGTTCTGTAACTTTTGAATTGAATAATAAATTGGGTGAGTGATTACTTTTTTGTGCGTATAGGATTTTCAAAACATTTAATAATTTTGATACGGGCTTTTTTCATTTAAAGTGAAGTTAGACATTTCGAGGTTGTGATTTTTCATCTTGGAGTCTATTTATTAAAACAACCATTAATTTTGTCGGCATTTAATTGTCTCTAGAAACAGGCTTGAACATTTTGAGTAGGCACTTGGTCAATAGTAGACACTTGTTTTTGAAAAAAGTATACCCAGTCGAGTTTAAAATAGTAGCTACCCGTGGTAAAACTGGAGTTGATCTTTTCCATAGGAATTGTGAAAATATTACCGTTATTTTTTTTATTTTTTTGCCGATTTAAAATAGTGTTGATTAATTTTTACTTATTGAATCGATCATTTGAAAATCTAAATTGGATTCAATTTTTTTTCTTGCTCTTAATTCGTACCAACCCATTTCTGACCAAATCACAAAATTTAATTTTATCATGTTGAGTTGATTCAGATTATTAAATGTATGGTTGTTAGTTGAAAAAAATCAAGAGTTTGTTTATTCAAATGTTTGATGTAGGTAGTGAGTTTGTAGTGAATTTATCTTACTTCAGGGATTCGAGTTTCGAATCATTCCGTCTGATAAAAGTTTAACAGTAATTTACGAAGTGGAGTTGTTTTATTTAATGTTTTATCAAATCTTTGAATTCTGGAATGGAGACACTTTTACCCAAATGGCAAATGTTTCAATTTTATAGCGCGCCCGATTGCATTATGACTTGTTAAAAATTCTTTAGAGTGGCAATATGTCTGATATCGTTAAAAATTCATTTAACTTTCTGTTTTGTCTTAAGTCTTGGCTGTATTCAATTATGTACAGAGCGTATGTGGTAATGTGGTATAGAGGAAAACGACTGAAAAAAGTGTTAGATTTTGGTTTAAGAAAGTTCATTTAGCTTTTTAAATTTTCAGAAGATAAATGACCAGCAAACGATATAGTCTTGTGCGATCATATATGTATTTTTTAAGCAAGGTGCTTTTAATATTATTATACCTGCATACGTAATATAAGCGTTTTTCCTGTAATCGATGAAAATGTTACCCTGGAGAATTTTCTATGAACTTTTACATTCGTTTTAATTTAGATGAGTACCCCATTTTGGCAATCTATCAGCGAAGCAGCCAAAGATCTGTTGAAACGTATGCTAATCGTTGATCCTAATGAGAGAATAACCGTTCAAGAAATATTGAACCATCGTTGGTTAAGGGTGAGTACATGATTAATATATCGAAGATCACTCTTTCGAATTCTTCAAGTTTACTTGACATGATTTATTTCAGGATCGAGATAAATGCCCCAAAACGCATCTATCCAGCACAGTAGAAGAATTGAAAAAATTCAACACTCGTCGAAGATTAATGGGTGCCATATTGAACGCTGCATCGTCACCGAGATGGGCTTTGTTATGCAACGATACGTTGTCCGATGTTGATCAATTTTCCGATTTTAATTCAGACGAAGGCACCTCGAAAGGTGAGTGCCATTTTTAGATGCGTTGTTTAATGCGTTACCTATGTGAAAAAATAATGATTTTTTTTCAAACCATTCCAATCTAGCCGTCAATACCATATTTGACAGTATAGATGATCTGAGATGTTTAGAGAATATTGGTAATGAAGATGAGTATACGGTTGCTACCTTGTTTGAAGATAAACAATTACACGCGTTGTTGGAGGTCAGTAATAATGAGAGTAATTCTATTTAGACAAAAATGATTTTTTCCCCCAAAAAATTCACGAATGTATTCTGTTGATTTGCTTGCGTAGTTGTACGATTTCATATCTGGAAAATCATTAAGCACATTACCTCGACCTCCGAAGGATGCGTATTTTCGATATAGAGAAGTGGTAGATATATTGAAGGATATCGACGACAGTTATTCTTTTCCCAGTAACGATAATCAGCTAAAAAGGATCATTCGAGAGCTTCTGGAAGTCTTAACAAAGCCTCATATGAAGGTAAGTCACATGCACAGATTATTATGATCAAAACGCTAGCATGAAAAATTCTTGCTTCTACGAATAGTGAATTCTGAGTTGACGTCGCGTTAGACCAAAACTTTTGTAACCTTTTGAAGGAGAAAAAATTACTCCTGCGGGTTACATAAAATTCGCGTAATTAAGGTTGGGTTTCAAAGAGTTATCACGAGAGCTTTTTCCTCGGTGTAGATAAAACGAAAGTTAAACGAATTCGTCTTGGTCAAGTACGTATGGAAGGATGAAAAATAAAAATAAAAAGAAATGCGCGAACAGTCGAACACGAATATAGTGATATCGTTTGAAATTATTCTGAAGTTTGTTGTATCGATAATTTCTTGAGAAGGTTTTTAATGAATTCCTGAAGTAAGTACGAAAGAAGTTTTTCATGTTGAATTGAACACTGGTGATGACCACCGATAATTATGTAAATAAGACAATATTTTCCAATGAAATCAAAACCTCAAAACCTTCTATTAAATCGCTATTTATATGGAAATTTCAAACAGCTCTTATTTTTTTCGCCAGTCGAATGAATGAAACGTCTTTTTCATATGCAGAAATAATTGATTGAAAATTAATAATTCTGATTTTACCGAATGTTTATACTAATTATGGTACTGGTTGGTGAAGAATTAAAAAGATATACTTACTTCGAACTTTTTAATTTAAAAAAGAGAAAAAATTGAAACCTTTTTGGAAAATTTGAAGCAAAAAAAGATTTTGAACGAAAATCATGTGAACAGAAACGTATCAAGTTCCTTTCATTTTTTCTCTACCAAAAGTTGAAGCAATGCTACATATTTATGCATATGTACGTGTTAATAGTTTTTTCTACGACATTTTTTCCGTACTTTTTATTTCGTCCACCATTTAGAAACCTTACTTGAGATTTTCGTACGTGACGTATTTTATTTAATTCCTCTTAATATTTTCACCACATTGCTACTTTTTTTTCTTGGAGAGAGAAAAAAAGGAAAGAATCAAGATTCAGTAAGCTTTTAAAAATGTTTTATTCACATTTTTGTGTTTTACTAGTAGCTTTTGAAAGATACTACCGGTCTCGCGGGAATGAATTCAGTGTACCAATTTATTATTGTTATATTTTTTTTCTCGCATGTATAAAATTTAAAAAACAATCGAAATGGCTGAGTAATTTTCATGGTGTTTTTTTTTTTGTAGGTGATGCATTAGTTATATAAGCTGTATAAGCTGCATGCTTCTTGAAAATTTCAAGAATGTAGGAGTCTTGAAAGAACTGAAACGTTTTTATCGTTTTTGTTTTCGAACACACTAAAAAAGGGTACCGGCGCATTAAGATAGGTGAAAATGCCCCAGAGTTGAAATTCGAAACTAACCGATGGAATTTGCTTCTTATGGTCTGAAAAC
>FIZT01050757.1:0-10146 GCA_900065295.1 Paracoccus marginatus
GGTCTCCCAACGATAAAAATTTGAGAAAAATATATGATACGTACTACTTGAGGGGGCATCTAAAAAAAATTTTTCCAACTTGGTCGCATTTCTCCTTCATGGGTAAGGAGAGCTTTGAAAATTTCAACAGCTGATTTGGGGGTGAAGGGGTGGTCGGAGGGGGGTGGTGATTTTTTCATGAAAAGCCCTTAAAAATACCTACACTATGAGCTACATATCGTTGAAATTGGCCGAATAGTTTTTCAATGAAAAATTTGAGGAATAACTTGAGTGAAGTCGACATTCTTCAGGAACCACTCACGGCAGAGGTCTAAAACTTGGGGGATCTGAGTTTTGGGCTGGTACCTACTTATTATAGCCTGTATCGTCTCGCTGACACCAAAAGGCATTTTTACCATTCTTATCCAGCTAGACCCTTTGCGTTATTGATATTTGCAGCGTGGCGTGGACTATTTCAATTCTGTTTATTTATTTTTTTTTTTGGTAAAAAAAAGTTGAAAATTTATTGAAAGTTGCATTTTCAATGAAAACTTTTCGAAAAACAAAATTTTCAATGAAAACTATTCGAAAAACAAAATTTTCAAACTTCTAAGCTCCTAAAAAAATCAATAAACAAGAATTGATATTGTTAATTTAATTTTTAGAGTTTCTCAAAAGTCAAAGAATTTGTAATCTATCAATTAAAATTTTTTTAGCAGTCATAATTGTAAAATTTCGTTGTTAAATTTTCAAAAATCAAAAGTTTTAAATCAAAATTTATTCATATTTTTTTAATTTTAATTTATTTTTGATGAATTTATTGAAAATTGAACTTTCAAAACTTGAATTTTTTGAATTCCAAATCCTAAAAAAAATTGGAAATTTCAATCGGGTATTTTTCAAAAAGACTGTGAAAAATATCACTTTGAGGACTATTGCGTTTTACAGCACAAATTTTAAATGGTAAAAATAATTCTATTCTTGAAACGCGCATTCAACAACTAATTAATATGTACCTCGACTACGATTAAATCATCACATATTTTATCATTCAGCTGAACTTGCAAGAAACGGATTCCATACGTCTAGTCGGCGCAAGAAGCGTTAATGGTGTTGATAAAATATTCCAGTATTTTTCCCACGGTGATAATGAAAATTGTATAGCACTAAGTTATTTTTTGAAAAAAAAATTTTACTCTTGCGACAGCGCGTCTTTAGAAATTGATGGAAATGGGGAGGACAATTTTTTAATTTTTTTCGAGCCAAAACTCGAATAATACTACAAATCCTTCTCAATTATCGATGACTAAACCCTGAGCAGAAAATTTTGAAAAAATTAAAGCCATCTTTGGAAGTTGCGACCTCCGGGGAAAAAGGATACCCGTCCAGTACTAGGTGTAATGAGAGACTTCTGTCCCTCTAATTTAAGAACGTGATACTTTGACCCTACGCGTACAATACAAACCGTAAGATTATAAATTATGATTATACCATCTTATATCTAGTAATGTGATCAATCATCACGCGTTCGATTTACAAACAAGGTCGCCGACCCTCTCATTTAAGTGCTGGTTTTGTCTTCGAATCCGTTACTTAAAATTGGTGATGAACGAGCTGCTTAAGTTTTCCACAACGAAGTGTACGTCGTTCGGCGCATTTAAATGGATAGCTATAAGGTCTTCGGTGCAACTATAGTATATTCGAGAAAGTTTATGAATGGAGTAACGACTGCTGATCTCGATATTTGAATTCGTATTGTTCAAAATGGAGAACATTTTTCATTTGGAAGAAAACTGCAGTGCCCTGGGAGGAAATGAAGTGGATAAAAAAAAAGAGGAGAGAATACCTCGAAGTGATATTATAAGTTACCTAACGAATGTTGGCGACTTTTTTATTCGGTTGCATAAAAATGGAGCTCCGAACGAATTCTTTTAAAGACTTACCTTATGTACGTGTACGTATCTACTGTAGTGGGAGAAAAAATTATCTTCGAGTCATGTCACAAAAAGCGCTTTTAATATACTTATACCTTCACCAAGAATTAAGTTTTTCAACTTCATTTCGAGGATAAGGTAAAAAAAAAGAACTAGATATGCATACTTGTATTGCCAACTTTTTAATAAAAGCTTCGAGTTTGCTAACCATTGCTATAAATGTTCGAATTTATCGTTGATTTAAATTGAAAAAAAAAACGCATTACCAGCATCCCTATATATAAACACGGGTAGATATACCGTAAGACGTTGCATATTGTACACGAGCAAAATTGCAACACTCCGGCTATCATTTATCGTACGTAGGTACCTTATTCCCCCTTTAGTATAGCTTTGGCAAAAGCTCGAAAAAGTCGAGTCCGTAACGGGCTTCTATATTAGCTCCTTATTTCCTTAGGTCGTAAGTTCGCCATCGCGCCTCGGATAATGCGTCTATAAAACACTTCTTCTTATTAGTATTCGCGATCACGCTCTTCCATCTTCATGGGTGGTCGAATGTTATATATTAGTGAATTTTAGAAACAAAAAATATACGCTGCGATGGCCGAAATTATCTCAGCTGCTACCACGCTGCATCGTCCGTATACGATAGCGAAATAAAAAAAATATATAAGCTGTAAAAGTTACGACGATGGATGTCGAGTCGAGATACCGTGTAATATTTTCATTTATGTGACGCGGCGCTGACAACTTGGTTCGCGCGACGAAGACGAGATGATGAAAAGTGGCCAGAGAGAACATCTTGGATTTGGGGAGGGGAAGGGGGCGAAAAACTTTTTCCCAAGTTTAAATAGCAGTTCAACGAGGCATAAAAAATATGGTATCCGGCAATGATAAAGAATACGAAAAATGAAATTTATAACTCTTTGTTAAAAAAAAAAGAGCGAAGACGAGCTGTTGAAGAAATATTTATATGCGCGAGAACGCGATACAGATAGAGAAGCGAGAATGGACCGGTGCTGCTGTGTGAACTGTGAAGGGCCAGGGTTAGGGGCACACAGACAACGTTTAACATTTAAGATTTATCGAAATCCGCCTCGCAACATTTAATAATCTTAAATGAAGTTTGGCGCATTGAAAAGTTAAGGCTTATTCATAACGTGTTGTGTTTTTAAGAGGGTAAAGTTTAAGTTGGATTTTTTTTAGAGGGGGCAGAAGACGAGTTTGAATAAATTTATTCGGTTAGTTTTAAAATTGGGTAAATTTTTGCGGGCTGCGGAATCGGCTGCTCGCATAATGTTACATATAAAATGAAACTTTTTAGTCGACAAAATTGCTCATTAAAGAAGGTAGGACAACTGGTAGCGCGAAATGAAAAAGAGAATTATGATACCGTAATCTCTGCCATTAGTGAAAATGAAACTTTGAAGATAACAAAAGGCACGCTCGGCTGAAAAATATAAAGTCTCGCCTCTCGCCGCCGCAACGAGTTTGTAAAAAGTGAACCCCAAACTCCGGAAGCGTTTAACATGCGTAACAGACACCGCGCTCGCGCTGCCAAAACCGTACGCGTATGGTCGGATAACTTTTCCTATAATAACGTTTTTCCGAATTTCTCTCGTTCATGTCCACATTGCGGGGTCGTACGTGATGTGGCATGTTGGAGCAAACCGTCGAACTGTTGTTTGTAATGGCTATTCGAAATTACTTTTTAAAAACTAACTTTTTTCTACTCGGTGCACTGTAGCCCTCCGGTCTACAGCTTTTATCCGGCCAAGTACCGACTCGCTTGTCCAAGTAATTAGCCGAGCGGGAAAACTGATACAGAGATATTGGCGTGTTGAACAGTTTCGTAATTTAAAAATCATTTATTTTCCACAGGGCAATTCAGATCGCCCAGAATTACCGAGCATCCTACCGACATTACCGTACCACGTAAAGAACCGGTGACGTTGAATTGCAAAGCCGAAGGCAAACCGGAACCAGTTATACAATGGTTTAAGGATGGAGAACCAGTGATCACATCGCCAGAAGATCAGAAATCCAAGAAGGTTTTATTGTCGACCGGATCGCTCTTTTTTCTGGAGGTGATGCATAATAAAAAAGAACAAGATGACGGCGTGTATTGGTGCGTGGCGAAAAATCAAGCCGGCTCGGTCACCAGTCGAAATGCTACGTTGCAAGTTGCAGGTGAGTTATTGTCATTTTATTTATTGGTCGACGATGTGCTGAAATAATGGCACATTGCTGCGGGGTGTTCGAACTCGAGTATTATTAATGTATTATCGTGTTGAGCTCGATTGGTACAAATGTATCAGTATTACGGTACGAGACACCTTCGTAATTCAGCAACTTTCTCAAATCATTGACAGAAAAAAATATGATGCAAATAAGCATGCATCAGAGGACTTGGAGCCTTCTGTTAAATCGTGATTATAACTTTCGCCAGAAAAGTTCATTTTTGATGATAAAAGAATTTGGTGAAAAACCTTTGTCGAATCGACCAGCCTCTCCCAATGGACCGATTTTGATGATTTGTTTTTTAATCGACGTCTTTTCACCTCTAGGTATGTCATCAAGCATAGAAATTTTTTTTGGGCGTACGGGGCCATCAAAAATTCCAATTTTATGACAATTTTTTTGGGTTTTTTGGATTTATTGCAAAAACTATAAGAGCTAAGAAGTCGGTTAATATCTCAATCGAAAGAGCTTAAAATTTTGAACATTTACGCCGCTTACAGTATCCCTCTATCTCTAATTGTTGTCCAGTTATAAAAATTTGAAATTTAGAAAAAAAAATTTCAACGTTTAAATCGAGTAAGTGACGAAGGCTGTCTCTCAACAGGACCCAGGACGAACAGAGCGAGCAGCACGAGCGAAGCGAGGGCGCGAGCCAGGGGTTGGGGTCGCGGAGCGACCCAGAGGGCGGAGCCCCCTAGTTTTTGATGAAAATTTATTCGCTTTGTAATCTTACACTGACCTTCCAAATCGGTTTATTGCATTTTCAAAGCAACCTGGAGCCTCCAGCTAAATTTTAATTTTCTGCAGAAAAATTGATTTTCTTTGGGAAAAACATTAACTTCGTAAAATAGATCTCCAAGAATTGGTTTATTATCCTAAATTAACCTTCGAAGTCGATTGAGAGCATTTTACAGTCAATCTGGAACCTCCAGCTGAATTTGAATTTTTTTCAGAAAATTATCAAAAAAAATCCCTGCTAAATATTTAAAATTGAATCATATAATTCCATTTCGACCTCCTAAATGGATTAAAATCAGTTTGCAGTCGATTTGGAGCCTCCAGCTAAATTTCGGTTTTCTCCAGTAAAATCGATTATTTTCAAATTGAAATGTTTTCATCAGTGGAGATTTAAAAATTGGTTTACTCCAAAATTGATTTTCCAAATCGGTCTACTACATTTTCCAGTCAACCTGGAGCCTCCAGCTACATTTTTATTTTTCTCCAGAAAAGTTGATTTTATATGGGAAGAAAAACATTACCAAAAAGCTGTCTAAAAATGGGATAGTAATCCTAAATTGGCTTTTCAAATCGGTTGACTGCATTTTCCAGTCAATTCGGAGTCTCCAGCTGAAGTTCAATTTTCTCCAGATGATCATTTTTTCTCAAAACTGAAATTACAGTTGAAAATTAGTAAATTAAATCATTTTGGTCTCCCAAATGGATTAAGGTCAATGTTCAATTAATTTGGAGCCTCCAGCTAAATTTCGATTTTCTCCAGGGAAGTCGATCATTCTCAAAGTTCGAGAATTTGTATATGATATACTCCGAAATTGACCTTCCAAATTGGTTGAATGCATTCTCCAGTTTATCTGGAGGCTCCAGCTATTTTTTTTTTTTTTCAATGAAAAGTTGACCTTTTCTTTGTAAAAATTCCAGCTATGATTTTGAAAATTGCTTCATAGTTGGGTCAGAACTCCAGCTTCTAAATGGATTAAAATCAATTTTCAATAGATTTTCAGTCTCCAGTTAAATTTTGACTTTCTCCAGAATTTTTTTTTTTTTAAATAAAAAATTATAGCCAGATGGTTGAAAATTGGTTCACTAGTCAAAATCTTCTGTTCAGTTTGTTTGAAAGCAATTTCCAGGTCAATCTGGAGGCTCCAGCGAAATTTTCATTTTGTCCAGGAAAATGGATGTTTCCCAAATCGCGAATCTTGACCAGTAAAAAATTGACAATGAGATTTTACTTCCTACACCAATAATTCATTATGAGACCAAAAAAAAAACCCCTCTTCATATTACACCGACTGAAAGACTGAGCTCTGTAAACACCAACGTCCGCGTCCATTTGCACCGCAAACGCCTGACTTGTTTATCTAAATGGAAATTTGACGCCGGGCGCTGAAATGGAGGCGGTTTCGCCGCGTTTCAGGGCGCTATCGCCACGGTCGCGTTTGTTTGTAAATATCTAAAAACGAAATTAAATTTATCGCTTCTTCGGCTGCATGTGAAGTTTGAAAATGACGGATGATAGGGATTTTGCCCTGTAGATTGCTTTTTATTGTGTCTGGGCGCTTCTTAACGCCACCGTAAAGCTCGCTTTTGGTTTGTTTTACTCCTAAGGTACGCCGTATATACTGGGATAAAGAAAATTTGTACTTCCGTGATCCAACTTTACAAAGTAACGGCATTTGGGGCTGAAGAAGGAGCGAGAGGGTGGGGACTCGTATGAATTCACAGGCCGACGAAATAATGGCCAGCAAGGTTGTTTGGTGGAGGTGATTTATGAACGGGTAGACAGTGTGCGAAGACTTGTTCGCGGACGCGGCCAGGCCCTATACATAATATACTTTTCGTGCATAAACGCTCGTGACGATATTGTTATTTCTGGCCGGTACGGTCGCCCGGCGTATACCGGAACCTCGACACGAAATACGTGCAACGGAATTATAAAACGGAACACTTATAAAAGTCGTCGAGTTTCCGGCGTTGCGGATTTCAATTTTCTATGCATAAAACCTTTTTTGAATGCTTCGGTTTTTTTTCTCCTCATTTTGAAGAATAACGGCTGGATTTATCTTCTTACTAGCAGATATGTGCGGCATTTTCGAGTTTTGTTGTAGTTTAACTACTTGTGTGAGATGCGGTATGTCTTGACAATAGCTCCGGATATCGATACGCGTACGATTTATGATATGTGATTGTGATATACGATGGTTTTGCATTCTTTTTGGCGCGTATATACCGCAGTATTCGCGTAAGATTTTGTACGTACAATACGAATATTGATGTGTCGGGGTTGTACGAGTCTATGAGGTTAATAAAATCGTTTAACATAGTTATTATTGAATAGCCGAAGAGAGAGAGTACCATATGGTTGGGATGATTTATGCATTTTAGCCGAGACTTACATGTTCAGAAGCATGGACAGTGCGAATTGCATACTTTACTGTAATTGGTTATACGTGTAATAAGCCTACGCTAAATAAGTCATGCTTAAATGTATACGAGATTAAAATTTATTCGCATTAAATCATTTTCTAGTTTGTCTAGGTGTAATTTTTTCACGGGCCAGACGTGTGGTGTGGATGTCGTCCGTACGTATCTGCGGACCGCTCCGACAGACATTGTGGTACTCGAGAGGCGAGCCACGAGAGATGATTTAGACGAAAATTTCACCGCACTTGGTAGTTCGAGTTCGTCGTCGTTAACGCGGCGGACTAGTACTATTAGCACGAGCCTGACCCGCGTCATCCCATGCGGCCGGCTTGATCTTCGTACTAGATAAATCTGCGCTTCTTTTCTTTCTCTCTTCGTCTGTCGTACGTATTCTTCTTGTTCTCGAACAAAAATCAAATTTGGATACATTTTGGAATTCATTCGAGGTATGTCCCTGACGTGTAGAATTTTAAACGCGGTGTCGGATTATCCCTGTAGAAAATAACGTTACCTTGGAAACGCTCACGAATTTCTTTTGGTCTTCGGTGCAAGGGGTTTGAAAAATATAACGCCAAACGTACGTTTTATTTATTTTACGACGTTTTTCTCGTCCCCGGACCCGAAATGATAAACAAACGACGCTGGCCGCCTTATCTCGTGGGTATTGCGCGAATCGTTTCGTCGTCTGGCGGAAACTTAATTTTTATCGAATTTCCATTTTTCTCTCCGGTAGCTGTCGTCTGCCAAGCGGCGATGAAATATTTAAAATTAAGACGGCGAATCTGTTTCCGGTGTCGAGAGAATTTCTCCGGCAGGCTAGACGGTACGGTAAACGCTTTTTTTTTCTCTCTCTCTCATCTTTCGAGTAAGTAACGAGAACAGCAGCTATTACACAAAGGAAGAGATTGTTTTCGCGTCGAGCTTTTCCATAATATAATTTCTCCGGTAGGTACTAGTCCTCGTACGCCTATATAACTTTTCTAACCCCTGTTGTACAATATCCCCATGTGCAAGAGGTATAAACGCAAAGGGTCTTCAACCCTTCGCGGTAAGAAGATAAAGTCAAGAAAAAAAGAAAGCGAAAAACGTAGCGCAACGTAGGCGACGCGACGCTGCGCTATACATTGCAATTTCTAAAAGTACTTTTCGCTGCCTTAGCATTAACAGTTTGAATATACGCTGGGTGTGCGATAGGGATATGCCAGTCTACCTTCGGTTAAATTTGCCGAAATGAAGCCTCGCCCTTCTTCCGCCTCCGTATCTTCTTCGCATTGGTACCTATACACAATACACAAACTACACGTGCTGGATGGCGCAAAGCGCGGAGAAAGCCTTAGCGTTGGAGCGGTCTTATCCTTTATTTCGTTTTATAGTTTTAATCATTGTTTTTAGAGTATATCGTGTTGTATGAGCGCGTTACTTTTAGTATACGTACAATGTTCTATCGTCTGAAGGTATTTGTATCGACTCGAAATAGACCCATTTTCTTTCCTTCCTCTCGTTGCGTCGTGTTTTTTTTTTTTTTTTATAGCGTCCAAGTGTATCGTGAAATTCACGCGCGCTTTCTCGTCTATCGGATCGGATGTCCAACGGTGTGATTTTCGACACGACCGCGATGCGCTTTTAGGGGTGAGAATTGTTTTCGCCTGTATTGCCCGGCGATGGCGTCGCGGCTTGCGTGTTTAAATGGTGAAAGTTGATGGGATTGTTGCGAGAGCTTTTCCTGAGTCGAGTAAAAATCAATAGCTGAGTAGATACTGGAGTTGTGTAATGTCGAGAATTTGGACGGCTCGGTGTCGGTTAGGTGCTTGCCTGCTTTTTTTTTTCTCCCAATGGCATCCGCATCGCAGTGCTTTCTCCTTTCGCTGTTTTGTTGTTTGGGTACGCTTTTTTATGCGTAATTGAATTTTCCGCCAGAGGAGGGAATAATAAAAACGTCGTAGGGTACGGATCGATAGGGCGGTAATTTCGTTAATTGCGGTTATGCCAGGGTGGTCCAGAGAGATGGGAGGGGATTAGAGAGAAATTTTGAAACTTTAGCGCGTGATTCTTTGGATGGTGGTGAAATCAACCTTTTTTTTGGCAAAAGAGAAAAGTTGTAAAAAATGATATGGATAATTTTTGATTTTGATAGATCGATTGAGTTTCATTTTAAAAAAATGATTTATTTGATTTTCGAACAATTCTGACATTTTTTTCAAAGTAAAATTTTGATTCCGGTAAATTGATCAATTATATTTTTAAAAAGGGCATAGGGAGATAATCATGGTGAATTTGCCCCGGTGGGATCCGGGGCTGATATTTAGCTGGTAGATGGGTACTACCAAGAAACATGCACGACCAAAGTTTCAGACCCCCACCCCCTGGTTCGTGAGAAAACCCCCTTTAAGTTAAAAACGGATAAACATTTTTTTCTCAAGCCTGAGTCGATGGATCTTCGCAATTTTTTAGTATGTTATATACACATATTAGGAGCATTTTAGAAAAAATTAACACCTCTCTCCCTCCATATTTTCCCCTCCAAATTCCATTTTTCATTTTTATTTATTTTTTTTAGCAGCGGTAACACTGATTCGCAAAAATTTAACTTGCATTTTTAGATGCACCATAAACCCATACACTTCATATATATTTAAAAAAAAAAATCGTTGGAAAGGGTCATGGTAAAAATTTTAAAAAATAGGGAGGGGGTGTCATGGTATATAGCTTATTTTTCATGTTGAATCAGGTTTCGAAATTTTCTGGTGAAAATTGATGCTTATGATCTAAAACGCTTGTAAAAAAAATTTCAGGTCCCCACCCCTCCTCTAACCCCTTCTAGGGGGTGAAACAG
>FIZT01050758.1:0-28783 GCA_900065295.1 Paracoccus marginatus
GAAAATTTATTTACCCCCGTTAATCCTCCAACGGTGCATCTTATCGAAAAATTTCTAATAACTCAATCACTCCTAGCATTCAATTACAAGCTACTTGTTCTACCTACATTAACTTTATTAAAAATTTTGGAATTAACGCTCAAACTCCTTTACCTACTTAAAAAGCTAATTTGAAGAGCAACTTTATTATGCAACTTTTTTCGTTTTCATGCATCCATACTTTATAAATAAACAAAAGAGAATTTTGAAAATTTTCAAAAATTGAGTATAAGTCTTGAAGTATTGGAGGAACAACGTTCTAAATTTTTTTACAGGCTTCACACACCCCTACGAACTAATTTATGTGATTTTACACACACATTTTTTTTTTTTTCAAAACTCTAATTTGAGGGCATAAGTATTTCCACTTCACCTATGAATCAAATAGCCGCTAAAACTTACTATGTAGGTACATGGTTTCTCTTTGAACGTGTACGTGTAGGCACCTCTAGACGTCTTTTATAAAAATATTTTATGCTTCTGTAAATGTAAAAAAAAAATTAAAAATTTTGTACGCCTAACGGCCCAACTCTCAAAATATAATGGACATTCTACTTTTTTTTACAAACTTCGTGCATCTCTACAAAATAATTGATGCGATTTTAGATGGTAGATGCATTACAAAATTTTTTCTTAAATCTCAGATTTAAGAGTATCTCTTTTATGAATCAATATTAACACTTAAAAGTTACTTAAAGTGGTTTCTCTTCAAACATGTAGGCAGCTATAGGCACCTACTTTTTGCTAGTGAATGTGAATAATTTTATTTTCAGGAACATACACTAAGTACCGCTCATAAGTATGGGGACACCTGACGCGGCGTTGAGAAATCGTACGTTTTTTCAACGCGTAATTTCGTTACAAGTAAAAGTTCAAACCTCAACATGTTTTACATCGTTGGAAAGCTCAAAGCCTCTAGTTTCTGAAAATGTATTTTTTTTTGAGATTCGGTCATGGAATAAGGGCCTTATTGACGTTTGAAAAAAGTTGAATTTCAAAAAAAAAAATTTTTTCGTTGCAAATTTATTTCGCTGCCATTTTTGTTCCCGTCGAGATTTTTTCGATTTTTTTGCACCAAAATGAAGCTGAGGGCTTCCTCTGTAGGAATGCTTAGTTGATTTTTTCCGATTTGCAGATCCGGGGGTTTTGCGTTACCCCTGGAGGGGGGCTATGTAGTGAAAAACTAATCTTACGCTGGGAAAAAAGTAATTAGCGTTTCGGAATCAGAAAAGTGTGTACTTTCACGTGTTGTGCTTAGTTTTTCGATGAAATGGTTTTTGCGCCCGGTATAGGCGCAAACGTCAGCGAAAAAGGGCGTTAGACGGGAATTTTTTGTGAAAAAAAGTTTGTAAATTTATAACTAAAGTTCTGGTCGACCAAAATTGAATCTTTTTGGCTTATTGGAAAGCTCCAAGCTTGTAGACTCTCGCATAAAATTTTTATCAATTTTGGTCCACGGACAGAGATGCTGCAGTGGTCCAAAACAGGGTGCCTCTAACGCATATGGGTAATTTGAGTCGAAAATTTCGAAATCGTGAAAATATCGTCTTATCACTAATTTTGGGTCGTAGAATTCGAATCCGGCGTTAATTTTGGTGTAGGGTGATTTTCACGCCCGTGGCGCGCGACAGAAACTTGAAAACGGCGGTTTTTGGCAGTGCGCAGCATCGAATAAAAAAACTAACCTCGAAATCGTGTTCAGCGTGTCGATTTACCCCTATATACACTGTTTTCGCGATCAATTTGCGTAAAATTCCAAAAATTGAATTTTCACCTGGAGAATTTTGAGTTTCCGGGGGGGTAGGAGGGTGAATATTGGCCAAATGAAAATTCCGATGCTAGATTCGGTTTCTACGGGTCAAATTACCCCCATGTAGACATTTTTCGTGATATTTTTGAGAAAACTTGAAAAATTCGATTTTTTGACCAAAAAAAATACATTTTCAGAAACTAGAGACTTTGAGCTTTCCAACGATGTAAAACATGTTGAGGTTTGAACTTTTACTTGTAACGAAATTACGCGTTGAAAAAACGTACGATTTCTCAACGCCGCGTCAGGTGTCCCCATACTTATGAGCGGTAGTGTAGGTAATTAGTCTAACTAGAGGTCGGATTTTTATGATATTGCATGTTTTTATTTTGCACTAATGATTGCGCATTATCATATTGATCTTTGCAATTCATAGATTTCCAGTTGATTTAGCCGCATTTGTTGTTGCATAATATTTTGCATATTTTGGCCATAAATGTATAAATAATGTCATATTTTCGACGTTTTTGGCGCATATTTCAGCATAGGTATTCAACTTTAAGCCATTTTTCTCGTGTTTCAGCATATTTTTTAAATTTTTTAAAATCTTTTTTTGGGAAAAAGCGTCATTATTGAAAAAATGCAAAACAAAAAAAAAAGATTTCAATAAAAAATGATTTTGCCGGTATTTTTTCGAAATTTCATTCTTATTTTGATCTTTTGAGAATTTAGGCATGAATCAACCAAAAAAACGGCATCCATGTTATTCTCCTCGAAAAATGTTTTTTTTTTTAGAAACCCATATTATTGTTTTTGCATTTTTTTTTGGAATTTTTTGAAAATTAATGCATATTTACGTCATATTTTAACCAAAATAATTGCATTTCAAGTTTTTCTTGCATAAAAATCCGACCTTCATCTAATGGCTTATTAGTTAGTGTTTAGCAGACTTCCAAAGTAGACTATTGCTGTCACTACACTTTCCTTATGAAGTTATGATGCGATGGTCAATCATTTATTAATCTTTGAAAATTAGGAACCATAAAAACCATTTCTTTCATGTACGGTACAGAGATGTGCGATTGAAAAGTTGTGAAAAGAGAAGTAGGTCGATGAAAAATAACTGTATCCAGTAAAAGTTCCCCCCCCCCATTAATCTGTACATTTGTTCTGTTCTCCTGCTACTACTTTTGAGTAATTTTTTTAATCTTATGGAGAAAATACAAATTTTGATACATTTTTTCCATTTTCCATTTTTGAAGAGATTTGATTTGATTTGTGAACATCATCTTCTTGAAGCTCTCGATAACAGCTTTAAAACGATACCCCACATTATCCCATTGGAGCTCTGTTAACGACTTTTCACACTTTTCCACCAATTTTTCACTTTTCTTTTGACAAAACTTATTTCCTGAAAACTGAAAACTGCTCGTCACATTTTCCGGTGAGCAAAGTAACATTTTTACTCTCCTCTGGTTATTAATTATTAATTAGTAGGTATTAAATACCTGGCAAAAAATTGAGTAAATTTCTATTAGATAGGTAGATAATCAGATGGAATTTAGTTCTGAAAAGTTGAAAACATAGCCACATGCCACCTTGCCACATACCTATACGTATCATAATGACTGATATTTCAGATTAGTGACTTAGTGAGACTTAAAATATACCGCCCTTTTTTTCAATTATTTTATTTACTAGTTAGTTACTACTCTGTTATTTGGAATGGCTAATGGGAATGTAGAGCGGTGAAGCGGTGGTAGCAACTTAGCAAGTGGTTGCGTGTCCTTGTATTTTTTTTTTTGTAAGTAACGCATTGTGCATTGTAAAGAAAGAGAAGAAAGTAAAGAATTCGGTGTGTTTCACATGTTTTGATGTTTGCTGCGCCACCCCTAGACTTATAATAAAGAAGTCAGTATGTGTATGTATGTATACGCATCTTCGATAGTAGGGTGGAACAGGTATAAGAACACTAAAACCCACTTTTCCCCTCCTTCAATAAAGAATGTCCGGTCCGTTATGCATTGTCAAATTGTCAATGTCAATTGTCACTGTCCTAAACTGGCTCTGGCTAGAGGCGCTGGAAGAAAGAGAAAGAGAGAAAGACCCAAGACCAAAATGCAATGGCAATGTGCTGCGAGAATCTCCGCCTCCACTCTTGAATAACGTAAATATCGTAAATAAAATTTAAAAAAAACAAACAAACATGGGATAGAATAGAACAACAACACAAAAAAATAAAAGTGAAAAAACGAAACAAAAACGATTCGTTCACAGTCACGAAATACGATGCTAATACACCGTCAGGTAGTCCAAGAAAGTTACCTTGTTGTGTACAGTGGTAGCTTACACTTGTGGGTTAGCCCTGATTCTTGTTTCGTGTGCTGGAGTGAATCCTCTACAACTTGACCAAAAAAAAAACAAAAAAAAAACCTCAACTACGTTTCGTAACGCAAAAAGAAACGATCATGACGCATGACGTGAACATGAACTATGAAGGTCAACGTGAAACAATGTGGTAATATGAACAGAGAAAAATATGCACCAAAATCTAAAATTGCGCATTTTTGTATTTCCTAACAGAGGTAACATTTGTTGTTTACCGCTTGCCGCATGCATGCGTTGAAGTTTTGCGAAACGTGCTTTGTACCTAGTTCGTATGAAGTTTTTTATCGTTTGATGGACGGTGAATAATTTTTAATATTTGTTCTTTTCTCTAATGTTTTGTGATACAATTTAGTGAAAACCATGATCGTATTATTTGAAACAGCTGCCGGATATGCCCTATTCAAAGTAAATAAAACATCAGCAGAACTTTATCTGTTACCGCTACCTTATTGATAAAAATATTCTTACTACCTCATTTTTAATCCTTGTTGATGAGTTAAATATGTCGTGCCACCAATTATTCGTTTTAAAACAATGAAGACGCATGTACATCGTCTGTTGAAATAATATCATCAATGGTCGGATAATCGCATTAATGTAATAATGTTTTTCTTCAGCTGCTGGATGAACAGAAACTACAGAAGTCTGATGATCTATACAGAGATTTTGAAACACCCGAACGTGCAAATAAAATGTAAGTTTCATTTAAATTGATTGCTATCGCGCAAGGAATTATGCATACTCCGTAAATGGTAACATTTGATTTTTATCAATTTATTGGACAAACACAGAATCAAATTGAAGCATTTTGAAAAATTTAAAGACACGACCGAAGCCCTTGCTGCTACGACCGCTGCAGTTGAAGGAAAGTTGACGAAATCGTTGAAGAAGGTAATCCTACGGATCGTCAATATGCTGGGTTACTTTATCGCGCGACGCTTATTTACGCGTTTTAAATTTTGCAGCTTTTAAAGAAACAAGTGTCTGACGGTTTGCAAGAGCAGTTGTTGGTATCCGATGCTAAACTAGGAAATGCCATCAAGGAGAAATTAGATTTGAATGTAGTTTCAAATAATGCCGTTAATGAACTTATGAGATGCATCCGACTACAGACGGAAAGTTTGATCAGCGGACTTTCGAAGAAAGACATCGCTGCAATGGAGTTGGGTTTGGCTCACAGGTAAGGAATCGTGTGTTCGGTTTCTCTACTTCTTTGTGTGTAACCCATTTCGCATTCGAGTGAGTAAATTTTTGTTGCAGTTTGTCACGCTACAAACTGAAATTCAGTCCTGACAAGGTAGATACGATGATTGTTCAAGCGGTTAATCTGCTAGATGAATTAGATTCTGAACTAAATAATTACGTGATGAGGTGTCGTGAATGGTATAGCTGGCATTTCCCCGAATTGGGTACCATCCTGACAGATAACATGCAATTTATTAAAACTATTAAAATCATAGGTACGTTATAGCTAGTCAGAGCATTACACGCTAGGTATCTATTACATTATTATAAGGTTATGTACTGTAACTGTATGTATTCGTACCTTGACTTTTGTTGTTGTTTTGTTCCACGTTGTTATATTGTTCGCACTCGAGTGCAAGTAATAAGTAATAAGTGGCAAAATCTTTTACTCTAGGAACTAGAGATAATGTGAAAAATTGCGATCTATCCGATATATTATCCGAAGACGTGGAAGAACGCATAAAAACTGTTGCGGAAATGTCCATGGGAACAGAAATTACCATCGACGATATTACCAACATTTGGTATTTATGCGATCAGGTATTATTTACATTTTACTTTCACTGTTGTTCGCGCGCTCGTTGATTGTTACTTTTGTCAAGAGCATTTTTTCTCATACTCGTGATATTTGGCGCAGGTTATCGAAATTACCGACTATCGTGCACAACTTTACGACTACCTTAAATCTAGAATGATGGCTGTAGCTCCCAATTTGACTGTTTTGCTGGGTGAATTTGTTGGCGCGCGTTTAGTAGCTCAAGCGGGTAAGTGCGTGACTGCCTATATTTTTTGTAAGCTCGTTCATCTGTCGCCATGTGTGCAACATTTCATATGGTTGCTACATTATTAAACGATGCGTAGGATCAATTTTAAATCTCGCCAAACATCCGGCGTCTACTGTTCAAATATTGGGTGCTGAAAAAGCGTTATTTCGAGCCCTCAAGACTAGAAAAGAAACGCCAAAATACGGTTTCATTTATAATTCACCGCTGGTTGGTCAAGCTAGTCAACCGCTGAAAGGAAAGGTAGGTTGAAGGATTCTACGTATCAATTTGCCTGGTCCCGCACGCTGACCTTTTACGAATTAACGCGCTTCGTGTTTTAGATTTCTAGAATGTTAGCTGCGAAAGTTTCTCTAGCGACTAGAGTGGACGCGTTAGGCGACGAAGCCAGTTTATCGTTAGGGGTCGACCACAAAGCGAATTTAGAATGCAGACTACGTATGATGGAAGAAGGATCGCTGAGACGAATCAGCGGCACGGCTAAAGCGAAAGCTAAATTTGAAAAATATCACGTTAAAAGGTGAAATATGAATATGAAACATTCGTACCTTATGCTCGATTGCTTCTCGATTAGTGTTTTTAATATTTGTTTGCATTCGCGTTTCAGTGAAGTGCTTCAATATCAGTCTGCCGCCGATTCTACCTTACCAAGTGGAAAACGCAAATTCGAAGCTGACGTTAAAAAGCCTCTAATCGAAGAGATAGGTTCAGGTGATGATAAAAACTTGCTTCGTCGATAAGCGAGTAAGGTTGGATTTTTACTAACGCGAATTACGCGTGTATTTCTTTTTCTTCAATTCAGATGAACCGCCGGTTAAAAAAATCAAAGAAGAATTCAAAGAGGAGCCGGTAGATGAAGACGTTAAAGGTGAGTGCGTAGTCTAGTCATTTTTGGTTTTAAGTCCGTACTCGTATATGCATATTTATAGTACGTAGGTAAGTAAGTACGTATATCGTGTTTTTTCATTTCGATTAACTCTCGTTTCTTTGGTCTATTGCACGTCCACAGACGAGAGTTTCAAGAAAAAAAAGAAAAAGAAGAGCAAAGAACCTACTCAAGCGGAAGAAGGTATATTTTTTTACGAAAAATGTCAAGTGCGATAGTCTTATTTTTATTTTTTTCTTGTAGCGCCCGTGACGGAAAAGGTGAAGAAAAAGAAGAAAAAGAAATCCGAATCGCAGGACTGAAGTCAATTTTAAATAACATATTATCGTGTTGTACGGTGCGGCGGCGGTGTGAACGATCGTTTTTATGCTTATTATTTAATAAATTGTTTCAATTTATACGCGGATTCTTCACGATTCATTTGTAGTTATGTACAAACAATCGCTACGTCACGTAGCGTAGGTACGTTTAGAAATGAGCAAACAAAAGGAGAGAGAAAAAATCACAAATTCGTCATGTAATTTATTTTGAAAACAATACTCGCAATTGTACATTTATGTGTAGGTATATGTATACTTTTATTTCAATCTTACATCGAAGCCGAATAAAACTTCCGATCAGCAACATATGTATTGATAAAAGAGAGGAAATCTTGAAAAAAAAAATACATACATCAGATTTGTTCGCGCTGATGACGGAAACCTACTTCAGTTTGAAACAAACTTGACTACGAAAATTTCATCAACTTACACGGCGCGATTATTTCTATAAAAAAATGGTTGAAACTGTGAATAAGTAGGTATATACTGCTAGCAGATGCGTCAGTATTACACCGCCATCCAAAAGAAACCTACTAAAAAACGGGTATGCGCATCTTTTCAGGGTGAAAATACACGTATTTATGGACTAAAATTCTTCTCCTACACAAACTGCACACCCAAGCCAAACTGCATGCCATCGATCAACTTGTCATCGGCTTGAAAACAAACTGGTATACAATAATTTAATTCGAGCCTGGCAAGTTGGCCAAGACGGTAAACTAATCCGATACCGTAGGTTAATCGTAGGTCTTTACCCAACGACTGAACATACTCGTTTAGGCTACCTTTGGAATTTAACAAATTTCCGGCATTGGCGAACAAATGTATTCTGAACGAATCGCCGAATGAACCTTTTTGAGGACGATGCGGTAGCGGCGTATATAAATGAAGCGCGGTGTTCCAGTACAACGACCCGCCTTGAGCGTAACCGTCTACTTTGGGACCGACCGAATTGGTTGGAAATCCTCTAAGATTTAAAGGTCCGCCGAGGAAAAAACGATCCACTATCGAGTAGTACTTGTCTATAGTCGTATTGGTAATTAGACCGGCGCCGAACGATCCTTGCAGACTTATGTCGGCGACTAGCGATTGATTCACTTGCGAAAAGAGTTCGTTTTTAAAAAATCCGATATCACCGCCCAATCCCGCAAATTCTGTTTTCAGCTTGAGCAACGTACCGGACACGGGAAAAACTATCGAGTCTCTCGAATCGAACACCAAACTGTTGTGCACCGAAGACTTCAAAGAATATCCGGACGATTCTCGCGTGGAAAACGCGACGTTTTTGTTCAAGACACCCACTTTACGGATAGTACCTTCGTATTCCATCTTATGGTTCAGTATTCCGCCGTACAGAAACGAAAGAGCCAACTGTAACCCGTGTTCGGTCAGTTTATAACCGGAAGCGTTGTTTTCAGATGTTTGCTTAAAAATGGAAGTTGAAAACGAACCGTCATTGAACCGCAGTGGTTTGGAGAAAGACGTATCGAATACTTGCATCTGTCTGGGAGTATACTTGACTTCGGATTTGAAACTTTCACCTCGTCCCAAAAAATTCGGCGTTTGGGCGATGAAACCTATAGAACCTTGATTGTTTTCGATGGCGGTGTTTATGCGACCGGTAACTCTACTTAACTCGGTAACTTTGAAAGTTACGTCGTATCCGTATTCGGGGGTAGCTTTAGGTCCATCGCTAGTATCGATCACTACTGAAATGGTCTTGAAGCAACCCAATTTTTAAAATTTTAAACGGCAGTCGATCGTTTTTTCTAATAATTGCTGAAAATTTTGCACTTTGAATACGTCTTTGAACGAGTCCGATATGAAGTCGTCTTTCGTCCTTTCCAGTCCCTCGACGTGAACTTTATCCACATGCACTTTCAACGACTCGAAATTCAATTCAGGCTTATTATGCCTCACGTTAGAATATCCCATGCTGGCGGAACGAATAAGCACTTTTTCGCAAATGTAAAAAAACGCACTTATTTTAAAAGAATTTAGATCACCTTCGTTTCAGCTTAGCGAACGCATTCAGTTCACCGCTACGCTACGACGAATACATAAATGTTCATACATTTACTTACATACGATTGTGTGAACGGATGAACGGAAAAGTTTTCATTAATTAATCATTGATTACCGCGAAGTACAGACGATAAAAAATCATCATACTCTGGAAATGAAAACTTGAGCGACGAACTTCAAATTAGAATGTGATGAAACCAAAGATGAAACAAAATTGAAATGTTTGATAATGTTATACTGATAAAAGTTGCACCTCAAAAATTAGTCACACGTACGAGGAAAACTAACGTGTATACATGACACACCCGAACACCTCATCTCACCAATCCCTCCCTACCAAGAAGCCAAGGCCGAATGTCGTTTTCATTTCTATTATCATTTTATCACTTTGGTCAACTCGAGATTCGGATTTCGGATCTTCTGAAGTTCTTCTAAAACTTCTGATTTTGCAGTAATAATTTTATATTTTCATTCATTCTGTGTATTTTTTTTGTCGTTTTTGTGCTCTTGCTGATCGAAACACAACTTTCAAAATCTTACAGTAATATCAAACATTGAAACGTAAAGAATATTCGTCTGTGAAGTGCTGTGTAATTCTGTAAAATCCTTTTATTCTGTCATTCTGCTGCGATCGTGCAGCTTCTCATTGGATTTATTTTTGTGTAAACTACCCATCTTATTGATTTCGTTCGTGATTATCTATCCGGTGGCATGGTGGGTTTTTTGATCGGAAAGTATAGGTACGTAATCCTTGATTTGATAGTGTCATTATTTTATTGTTCAATAGAAATGCGCTATTAGTCGACAAATCTGAAGTACATTAGTGAAAATGGCCATGATGAACGGCTTTATCGGAAGTTTCATCCCCGAGATGGAACAAATAATCAGTCAGCTGGAACGAGGAACCATTATCACCCGATTTTATCCTCGAAAAAAACCCGAACGAAAGACTTTATCGGTTCGTCGTGAAACTAGACAGCTACTGTGGACTCGTACCGCTTCACGCACTCATGAAGGATCGAGTATGTACTCAATTCGCACAGTTCTTGTTTTGTGTACCACCACTTTTGTAGTAATTTTTTTTTTTTTAATTACCTTCTTACGCGTTATAATTTCAGTTGAAATGAGAGAAGTTAAAGAAATACGATTGGGTAAATTTTCCAAAGATTTCGACAAGTGGTCCGAAGAATCGAAGAAAATCGATAATTTAAGGTGCTTTGTCATATTTTACGGTTCAGAGTTTAAATTGAAAGTATTCTCAGTGGCGGGTAAGTTGCACCACATTCCTCCCTCGCTCTCTCGAATTCGAAATCGTAAACATTGAGCTCGATTGATAATTATGCAAGTACATGATTAAAAAAAATATTTGTCGTCCTTAGCTTTATCGGAAAAAGAATGCGAACTGTGGCTGAGAGGTCTAGAAAATCTAATTTTGGATACGGTGAATTCGCCATTTCCGCTTCAAGTTGAACGTTGGTTAAGAAAAGAATTTTACAGTATGGAGCCAATGCGAGAAGTGTGAGTTGACTTGAGGATTTTTTGTCTTCATTATGTAAGCAAGCGTTCGGCTGATTTTGTTTTGTTTTGTTTTGTTTTTGCAGCGTTTCAATGAAAGATATCAAATCATTCTTACCGAGGGTCAACTGTAAAATTTCTACATCGAAACTTCGGGAATATTTTCAGGAAGTTGATACGAAAAAACGTAACGAAATTACCTTCGACGAATTCGTTACATTTTACCAAAAATTGATGTTTGATGACAATGTAAGCAACGCTTACGCTAGGCGTAGTAAATCTAGTTACCTGCAAAAATAATCGCAGTGATACTCGCATATAAAGAAATTTAAATTTGATTAAAAAAAAAAAATGGTGTTTCAAGATTTTTCAAGAAATATGCGTTCCATTTTGCGATGGAGGTGATACGATCAGCGCAAAAGGATTAACCAAATTCTTATTAGAAATTCAAGGCGAACGAAGTATAACGGAGAGGCAAGTCGCGCGTCATATGCGAGATTACTTACAAGATAATCAAAGAGACGTACCGGATCCTTACTTCACCGTTACCGAAGTACGAATTGTGTAGTGTTGAACTATACCTACGTAATAAATAACTCCGTTATTCGAGTGCGATGATAAAGCGGAAACCGCATATTATCTGATTTGGTGCGATTTTTTTCTCCAACAGTTCATGGACTTTCTGTTTTCGAGACAGAATGACATTTGGGATCAACGCTACGATGAAGTTCATCAAGATATGTCTAGACCGTTATCGCATTATTGGATTTCGAGCTCTCATAATACGTAAGAGATCTAGATATGTACGTTCGCATCGGTCTCTAGTTGCATTGTATGTATTTTGATTTTGTTCGAATCATTTTAATCAGGTACTTGACCGGAGATCAGTTCTCCAGCGAGAGCTCCGTTGAAGCGTACGCCCGATGTTTAAGATTAGGCTGCCGATGTATAGAATTAGATTGCTGGGACGGTCCGGAAGGATTGCCCATCATCTACCACGGTCACACATTGACAACGCGAATAAAATTCATGGACGTCATAAACACAATCAAAGAGCACGCTTTCACCACATCGCCGTAAGTCAGTGCTTACTTGTTTTCAAGTTGATGAATGAAAACTAATTAATTACTTTAGTTGAAGCGAATGACGTTGGCAATTGACGTAGTACACGTATTTTTTTGTTGGCTAAGTTTGTAGCGTATATATTTTAAATCGAGCTTCTTACTTGTGTAATGTACATACGTATGGAGGTCGAGATTTGGAAAATTACCTACTTGATAGGGTGTAATGGGTAATTGTCGTTTAATTGCAGGTATCCGGTCATTTTGTCCATCGAAGACAATTGTTCGCTGCAACAACAAAGAGCGATGGCGAATGCCATGCAAGAAGTTTTCGGCGACCTATTGTTAACGCAACCGATTGATAAAAATGAAACCAAATTACCGTCTCCTCATCAGCTGAAAAATAAAATTGTGTTGAAACATAAAAAGTTACCCGAAGGCTCGGAAGAAGGATCGATATGCGTCCAAAATGAAGACGGTTAGTATTAGTACATAGATTGCGCTCGCTCGTAGTCGCAGGTAAAACTGACACGTTTTTGTTTCGAATTTTAAACTCGTACTTATGTATGAATTAGAAATGGATTTGAGAAACACGGTTAAAAACGGAGTGTTATATTTGCAAGACGCCGTCGAAAAACGGTGGAATCCTCATTTTTTCGTTTTAACGCGAAACAAATTGTACTACACGGAATGCGTAAATGGTCAAAATGATCAAGAAACCGAAGACGATACAGACACAGAGGCTGAGAGTAGCAACACCATCTCAACGAGTAGACTCCGAGAAGTAAGTGGCGATTGCCTATGCCGAGCCGTATCGTATCGGTATCTGTTCGTACGTAGAACGTAAACGTACTTGTTGCTTTTTTCCAGGGCATTCCCAACGACGAACTGCACTACGGGGAAGAATGGTTTCATGGTAAACTGCCGGGCGGGCGAGACGAAGCTAAAGACCTACTTCGTCATTACTCGCACCTTGGAGACGGTACTTTTTTGGTTAGAGAAAGCGAAACTTTTGTCGGCGATTATTCGTTGTCATTTTGGTAAGACGAACTATACTTACCAGTCGTAAGGTACATACTAGCTTGATGCGGTCGCGTTATTTACGTAAATTTTCTCGTATCGCGGCTTAGGCGTCAAGATAAAGTGAATCACTGCCGTATAAAGTCGAAACAAGAAAAAGGAAAGACGAAATATTTTCTAATCGAAACGGTTTGTTTCGACAGCTTGTACAATTTAATCGCTCATTACAGAACGCATCCTTTGAGGAGTCAGGTACGACTAAAATACATAATACGCATTACTTACCCGTATCTGTTTGTAATTCTGTTCTACCTATACATATTATACATATGTACTACTCATATGCAATGTAGGTTATGTAGGTTTACCTACATAGTTAGTACGTAGGTAGTCGACCTACCCTTCTCGGTTAATTAGACGACGAGTAAAAGTTGCGCGTGTGTCGATACTACGTTTATGTAATACGTACGTGTGCATTTTATATTCTCGTCTGTTTACTGTTTAGGAATTCTTAATCATTTTGAGAGAGCCGGTTCCTCAGCCAAAAAAGCACGAAGGCAAAGAATGGTACCACGCGCACGCGAGTCGCGCTCACGCCGAAGAGTTATTGAAGAAAGTTCCGCACGATGGAGCCTTCCTCGTTCGACCAAGCGATAAAGAGCAAAACACCTACGTCATATCGTTCAGGTAAAGCGACAGCAGGTCCATCTATTAATGCATGCTTTTGGGTGGTAGTGGTATTTGTACTTTTAAGGCGATCGATTGGAAATTATTATTTTACTAGAGCCGAGAAGAATATCAAGCATTGTCGTATTAGAGTGGACGGGCGTTTGTACACCGTCGGTAGTATGCAATTCGAAAGCTTGGTAGACTTGATCAGCTACTACGAGAGGCATCCTTTATTCAAAAAAATCAAGTTATGGTATCCCGTAAACGAGTCCATCGTGCAACGAAATTTCCAAGTAAGTTTTCAAATTGGAGTACGAGTAAGAAAGTTACGAATGTTGAAAGTGATAAATATTATGTATTACCATATACTTATGTACTGCACGCAGGTAATCTACTCATGTACTTACTTACTCGTTACTCGCTAGGTGTATTTAATTTTTCGTAAAAATAATCAAACTTAATGCATAAATCGACGAATTAGTCGTGGAATACGGTAATCCGACATCGGTATTAGTGTGTAAACCAGGTTGGAAATTTGAAGGCAGGTGGTATAGGTGCGTTAGATGTAGGTGTGGCAGCGACAGACGCGGATGCGGACGCCGGCGCGTTTTCCTGTGCGCAAGGTTTCTGCAAAACATTGGCGTTCCCTTTGATGTCCGAAATTCTCAAAGTATGCGCATAAGCTGGCAAAGCAGACGGCGGCGGCGGTGGCGACAGTATGCAATTTTGGCAAAACAATTTCTCTGGCTTCGGGTATGCTGGCAAATTTTCGGAACGTTCGAACACGGCGCGTGGTACGTTTTTATACGCAAACGGCGTCATCAGCGGAGATCTGAGAAAAGGATAAGAAACGTATCGCACATTAGCGGCAGCGGCAGCAGCAGCAGCAGCGGGAACATAGTACAGCTGAGGCATTAAAGTCCAGTTAGCGGGCGCCGTGTACACCGTATTTGAGCCTAACAGTCTTATCGGACGATTTTGTACCGAATTAAACTTGGACGACGAATCATGGTCAGAAGAGGAGGTGGCAGCGGTGGCGATGGCGAACGAAGAATTTGTTGTTGCGGATGCGGTGACTGTAGCGTTGGATGCGGACGATTCGGTAGAAAATTGAACAGAATTGAGCGTAGCAGCGGGTGGAAGCTTGCGATTTAACACGACGTTTTCGCCGATTTTCTCCACAACCGTATCGTCTTTGTAGTTCAGTTCTACCTGTACGGATTTCGGTGGCGCTGGCGTCGTAGCGTAAGCGAAGAGATTTTGAACTTGCTGCGCCGCTTTCGTCTCATCCTCGTAGTAAAAGTAGGGAAAATTGAGCGCCGGAATTGGGACGTAGCTGATGGGAGACAACGACACTGGCACTGCCGGTGCCGACGGTGGGGCCGGAACCGGTGCCGGAACCGAGGCCCACGCCGAAGGCACCACCACCGCGTCGAATCCGTTCCAATGTTTATCGTATTTCGTTGGTGCTGAAATTCCAGTTCGTTGGTTGTTGTAAGCGGCGATGACATCTTTATCGGTTGGCGGTTTGTTGAACGCTGTCGACGGCGCTATTGCTCCGTTGGCGTTCCCTTTACCCGAATCTTTCTTCGGTTCGAACCGATTTGGCGTAGTTGTCACAGACGTGGCCGCGCCCGCTGCGTTTGCCTCGTTCGCACCGTACGTTTGATGTTTGTATTGGCCGACCTGCCGGAAAGAAAAATTTATCGTTTTAACCTACCT
Source organism: Paracoccus marginatus (assembly GCA_900065295.1). Taxonomy (NCBI): domain Eukaryota; kingdom Metazoa; phylum Arthropoda; class Insecta; order Hemiptera; family Pseudococcidae; genus Paracoccus; species Paracoccus marginatus. Next base: position 15,423 of record FIZT01050758.1, read on the forward strand.
AGGTGATGAATGCGACCAAGACCAGGTGCGCGTATTGAAGCGAATACAAATTAACGACAGCCCAATTTTTTCCCAATAGGAACTACAACTAGGTACTTACTGTTGACGAATTTTGTTCCTTCGTATTGCGCAACCATCCACCAAACATGAACCCATCGCTGTGATGAATGAATAGAATTAGCGTTATCTGTAAGCAAACCAAGTTCCAAACCAATGAGTAATAATTCTTCTGTCGAATATCTATCTGCGTATAGTAATTAGTGTATTATAGTATAGTATGTCGGATACTGAGTGCAAGTACCTCTACTAGTACCCATCAGGTTCAAAGCTGGACCTCGACTCGAAAAGCGTGCAAAAGAACAATTTGAAAAACCATGAAATCCATTACTTGGCCCAAAAAAGTGTAGAATAATTTTAGTGCTCCTTACAATGATTACACATTAGGTTCGTAATTAGATTGATAAATTCGCATTGATAAGACGTACCTAACTGTACACATGTAACTAGGTACGTGTATACACACAGTATGCCTACATACTACATACGTAAACGTATCTATGTACTTCGACGTGCGCATACTCGCACACCTATTTTCACTAACGTAAGATCAGACTGGTACTTATAGCAAATTAAGTGCATAATAATTATTGGTAAACATAAACGACGATTATTTTCAAAAGTGTAACGCATTATGTACTTACTAAGTTAGGTACCTACCTTGATTGATAGCCGAGTGAAGAGTCTCATTTTCACATGCACAGTCTTATCGAGCACTTTTTACGAAATGCTGTAGAGAGTCAACATTTTTGTCTATCTACGTACTATCTAGTAGAAGGCTTCGTATTACAAGACGATGGTTTTCGTCCTTTTACTTACGGTACCGCCTCTTCGTGTTTTTTTTTTTTTTTTAAATCATCGATATTACGGAAATATTTCCAGCAAAGACCATTAATCTGGTAAACTGGTTCGAGACTGGGTCCATTCGTGACCGTGGTGTGTCTGCGGTGGAGTTGGGAGTCCGACGTGCGAGGTACGAGGATGGTAACTTGGTAAATCAACTACCCCAGACAACGGTCTACCCAGTATATATGTGCCTGCATAAATGTAAGTGTGTGCAAGTGTGCAGCGGCGTGGCGTGGCGTGTGTGAAGCGTATGTTTTTTAATACCCTCGAAGGGGAAGATTTATAAGCAAGTGTATAGTGCGGGTACGCGCTGCGATGCTGTGCTGTGGAGGTCTCGGTAAAAAGTCTTCTCTTCTTTGACTGTATAGGTAGAGGTACCGGTTTCCGTTTACGAGTAAAATGCGGCACAGCGACGTAGTATCCTTACAGAATATAGAATACCGAACTTGTTTCCTTTACCGTTAAATTTTCTAATCTTTTCGATCAAAGTACTCAGATCTACCTCCCTATTGATGTACTGTACGTACATAGATAGATCGTAGGCATGCTAAGGTAAAGGTACCTACCTTATTCGACTAATCGATTTTATTTTTGATAACATACTGATTTCGGCTACTTTGTAATGGTACTTCTACTTACCTAACGCTTTACTCGGAGTTGTGAGCCTATGCCTGTGCCTGCGCCTGTGGCCATAGCAGTTTGTTCACATCGAAATGAAGACATCTTTCTAACGGTAATCTTGATCAATAATTACTTACGCCTTGTAGCGACGTGACGTGCTTACATTTTTGTGAGGAATGCTCATCGTTGAGTGAGAGGCTACAATATACATACGTATACCAGTTCCTATTTAAATGTCTGCGTTGTTTATCGTGCACAGGAACGCCATTGTCGTAGTACCGATATGACTGGATTAGGTCCCGGTCTCGGTCTCGGCCCCAGTCCCATGAAACTGTAAACTGTACATCCGATTCGCCTGACACGGAGAGTACATAGGTGTAGGTACGTTGACTTGTAGTCGTACGTAGGTGTTAGGTGTTAGGTACCTATATAAAGTTTCGTGCAGCGCAACGCAACGTAGCGTGGCTGTATTAATTTAATTTTATATGGTAATTGGTGGTTGAAGTAATGGCTAGCATGCAGGCACAGACAACCATTTTATCCTAAGTATTAGGAAATGCAAAGTATTTAGAGTTTAAAGAACTAGGTATAAACCATGTCGTAACTGTACTTGTAATTTGTATACTTATATGCCATTAGAGTATCTGCACTTGTCATATCTAGATAAGTGTGTATGATATCTGTAGAGAGTACCTATAGTCCTATACCTATAACAAATAACAACCGATATGTTGTATGCGATACCCATACCTTCCTACGAAACTTTACTTACAAATGTGGTACCTATAGGCGTACTGGTACCCAATGGTTCGCGCATCTACATGATAGATTATTTTATGCTTTTGACGTTCACTCAACTTACACTTACTTACAGCTACACTGCTACAGTACTCGTAATTTCAAAGAAATCATTCGAGTGTTTGTGTATTGTAAATTATTTGCAAGTACGCATATTGGTGGTGATGTCTTACTAGGAATTTTGTTTGTTCGTAGGGCTTCGATGACGATACAGTATCGGGTACTCCGGGTTATATGGATCCGTCGTGCTTTATTTCCAAGGTATGGTAAGCACAAGTGCTGCAAAGTTGAAAATTGATGTCGACGAAACAAACGAAAATAAAATTACCTGTTTCAGGTTACGGTAAAAGCGATTTACGATTACACAGCTTTACACGCCGACGAATTATCATTTTGCAAGCACGCTGTCATTACCAACGTTGACAAGCAGGAAGGAGGCTGGTGGCGTGGCGACTACGGAGGCAAACAGCAGCACTGGTTTCCTTCGAATTACGTCGAAGAAATTGAACCTCAACAGGAACGCGAAGATTCGGTACGACGCGATGCGATACGATACGATAATTTTTCGATAGATCTTACTTACTCGTAGGTATTAGGTACTGAGTGGGTGTAGGTACAGGTACTGTGTATCAGTAACAAGCCAACAAGGGACTGAACCAACTTATCTAATCAATATCTACGTCAAATACCCATATGGTAGGGCGTTTTTATTACTTTTTGTCTACTTCTACCTAGGTAGTTACTAGTTAGTAGTTGCCTAATGCCTACCTATGTAAGCGCATCAATTTTTGGTTTTACGTTGATGAAATTTTAATTGAACGTACATTTCGTAGTCGGGTGACGCTCAAGTATTGGGTAGTCTTCAGAAGGGTAGCCTAGACGTTATGGGCGCTGTGGTGGATATCGTAAGTAGCGGATTTGCCGACCTCGAATCTCTATTGAGGATACAAAACCCTAATATGTGCACCACATTCGAAGTGGCTGTGGAAACCTACAACGAAGCTCAACAGTGGATGCAAAGTATCATAGAAACAGCGCAAAACGCCAGCGCTAGGGTAATTATCCATCCGTTACGTCTTTACCATTCTTCGCCTGCGTTATCTAAGTGCCCAGTGCATACATACTTACGTATGCCTAAACACTTTTGGTCATCGTTTGTAGGAAAACCACCATAAAGAAATGGAGAGAGCGTGGCGAGTAGCCAAAGAAATGTCCAATTTAATCATTTACTGTCGTTCGGTAACGTTCAACGTAGAACGAATTAAACTAGGAAATTACATTTATAACGAAATGTCGTCGTTTCCCGAAACCAAAGCCGAAAAACTAATGTGTCAGCAAGAAAGTAAATTATTTCTTCGATACCACAAGGTAATTTCCTTTCTTTCCTAAAACCTAAATAGTATTAGAGCTTGCTTTAAGATTATTAGGTATTAGGTAATGTACCTTCGGTCGGTAAGTACTCGAGTATACTGAATATTTTCTTTTCAGTACCAAATAAGTCGAGTTTATCCGAAAGGACAACGAATAGATTCTTCCAATTACAATCCGATGCCAATGTGGAATTACGGCAGTCAAATGGTCGCTCTGAATTGGCAGACGCCTGGTGAGATAAATATATAGTGTTTACTAGCTTACGTAGGTAAATGATTAGTGATTAGGTTCGATTCTAGCATAATTATGTCTCGATAATACCATTTACCTATATGTATTTGTGCTACATACCTACATCTGTAGGTGTAGTCCCTACAGTGCGGTCGGGCCATTGGTAATAAGCTGCACAATATACCGTATGTTCTTTCTCTATCGTTATTCGTAAGCAATTTTTTTCTTTTCAGACAAAGCGATGCAGATAAATCAAGGAAAATTCATGTTGAACGGAAATTGCGGATACGTGCTTAAACCGGATTGTATGTTTCGCGAAGGTTTCGATCCATCTGATGCCAATACCCTAGGTGTAGATACGAAGAGTAAATACCTCATGCTGAAAGTAATCGGCGCTCGTCATCTTGGTCGTTCTGGTAGAAGCACCACCAGTCCTTCCGTTGAAGTGGAAATCTTGGGAGCTGACTACGATTCCGGAATCAAATTGACTACAAGAACCATATGTTAGTTGTTATTCTTATTATACAAATTCATCCTATCTATCACCATCTCTACTTGTAAATTTGAAACGGTTTTAACCAACATACAATATCTGCTTGGCTATTCACTTGACAGTTATTAGTTAGTTAGTTAGTTGGTTAGTTATATTCACGTATGCAGCACTTCGCGTCCACTTCAGTTTTTACTTGATTTTGTTTTTTTTTTTTTTTACTGTTTACTTGCTTGCTCACGCAGCTGACAACGGATTGAATCCCATATGGAATGAAAAATGTGATTTCGAAGTAAAATTTCCCGATATAGCGTTAATTCGATTCGTCGTTCAGGACGAAGATATGTTCGGTGATACGAATTTTATTGGACAAGCTACTTATCCGGTAAGAATTATTTTCCGCTTTCTGTACCTACTTACACGAGTATTGAAATCAACAATTAGAGAATAAAACGACAAGGGATCAAGTACCTGCATTACTTTTATATAATCTTGCAATAATTGGACAAAATTTGATTTGTTTGTTTGCTTTCTAATTTCACTTGTTCAGTTAACGTCCATCCGAACAGGGTACCGCAGCATTCCATTAAAGAACGGTTATTCGGAAGATCTTGAATTATCATCGTTGCTAGTTTACGTTTCAGTAAAAACTGTGGTAAGCGAACGACATTACTATACTTATTACTCGTCTGTCTCGATAGTAAACATATACTTGAGATTATCGTGTAATGTTACAGGATAGATTCCCAAACACCATTTCACTATCGGGACATCCGTTCAGTCTGAAAACCTTTAGTAAATCAAACGAACTCAAAACTTATCCCCATTTGATGTGACTCCGATCAAATTTTTAATTTTTAATTCACTATTGGACGAACGCTTGACGATCGTTGTTAAATTTCCAACTTTGAGTACTTACCTAATTTGCATACTCAAATGTGTGTACTCGTATGTAGGTAGATACCTACGAGTAGGATACGTAGTATATCTATAAATATACTGCGTACCTATATTATAATGTAGTAAGTATTATCTACAATTTTACCATTATTTACTTTGCTCACATCGTCGGTTACAAGGTACCTTTGAATAATTGCTATGTAGTGAGATTTGTTTTTTATACATTCGATTTTTTAATTTTTTATTACCTATTGTTATGTTATGTTATGTTATGTTATGTTATGTTATGTTATGTTATGTCAATTTATTTATTGAATTTTGAATTGTACTGATCCTAAGAGGTCTGCGCGTGTAACTCCGACCTGACCCTTTGCTTTGGTTGGCGACTATGCTAGTAAGTAGGTATACTACTTATACTTACCTACTGTTCTTGCATTGTTTGTTTTTGTTTTCAAAATAATTTATGTTGTATTGCGCCGTGTACCTACCTACCTACGTGTATTTTGTAGGTATAATTTTTGATTTTGATTATAAATTAAATTCTTTCGTTTAAAAATGTCGGTTCGTACTTAACGTCGAAACCCGAAACGTTATGCAACTATAAATCGAAGATAATTCAGGTCGTGATTAAATTCTAGGTACCTACTAATTTTACGAATGCTAACTGTCTATTGTATGTACTTTCCTTTTAGTGAAAATGAAATTAATTAACAAGGCGCGTAAGTACCAACTCGAAGCGAATTATGTATATATATTTTTTTTGAAAATTACAATTCTTATGGTATTCAAGGTCCCGTACAACAGCAATCCATCATAAAGTTGTAATCTGAGCATAAAGGTTCTGCTAGAGTAGGACATTTCAAATCCGGATGACAGGGTACTGGTACGTTATCTGAAATTGATTCGATTTAGTAGTAGGTAAGTAGGTACGTATTCATCTGAAGATTATAGTCGTTAGTAGGTACAGTCATATCTGATCATTCAAAATAGAGAATTATGAACCCATAAAATGAATTTGTTGAGACATGAAAAAAAAATAGAAATCCGGATAAGGGCCCAAGTATTAGGTCTACATCGGTACATAGGTACATTACATACCTAATATAAAAATTTCAACTTAGCCAAGTTGTGTAGATATGTAGGTATGTGAATGTTTTGTTGAAACTCATCAGTAATAGACACTGCAAAGATATCCAACTCAACTCAACTCAACTCAACGCCCAAAAAGAAGCATTTCTAGGTACGTATACCTATTTATAGTAAGCTCAGCGGAGTTCTTATGATAACTTCTTCAAATTTTATTACTATACCTACTCGTGCGTATATAAGTTTTATGATCTTACCGTATTCAGATCCAGGACATTGGCAACAATACCCATGAATCACCGCTGAATCGTCTTGGCATTTCCACGGTGGGCACGATCGTAATCCGCAATTGGAAAATCGATAAAGTCTCTTCATTACTGAATTATGTAGGTATATTCAAGTGATTGTTTCAACGAATGTAACAAATAAAATGAATCTATCAAACTCGACTATTAAATTAAGTGGAGTACCTACTAGATCGTAGATCTACGAATTGGGGGACTGAATTCGGTACATTCGGTACTTAGATATACTGCATATCAAGTAACACATATGGTATAGTACAACGATTTGTCACGTTCTTAATAGGTATTCTAGGTGAATGCAAATTGAAATTTAACATTACAGCCTCTCCGACCCGAACAAATCATATCTAACTATACATTAGTATCACAATATATAAAAATATTGTTCATTTCACACTTTTTTTTTTTTTTTGCTGAAGGCTTGAAAACTGCTATCAAAAAAAAGATTAAAAATAAATAACTACCTATGCCTGAAGTGCCTAGAAAATAACGACAGCGAACAGTTTTGATTTTGGAGGTTGATGCTAAGAAAGCTGTGTTCTAAACCTTGTTCTAAAAAACTCGATGTGAGTGCCTAAAATGATTGCGATTAGATAATAGATACCGGGTATACGTATTTATGCCTATGAGTGGTAACGAAAACGATTCAAAAACAGAAAAGGGAGCTAGGGCATGACTCATAATAAGAAGTTTCAAGTAGAAAGATATATGTAGATAGGATACTACCGTACTAAGTATTTGGTAGTAGGTCTAGGAACGAGCGTTATATTACGTAGGTAGTTCATGCGTTTCAGTTTTTCTCTTCGCATTATTACGTTGCGTTGGAGCCATTGAAAAGACCCTTGAATTTCTTATCTTGTTCTTTCCGCGTTGTCAAGTTGTTGGTTATGCCAAATTGCAAGCGTGAATTTGTTCACGCCAGCTTCACTTCTGGTACCTTATCTATTAGCTCTAGCTAAGTAGCTACTAGCTACCTGCATAGAGTACTCAGTACTACGGGTCTGGATTTCTGTGCGACTCATTCTTCTGTACGTACGTACATTACATACACTGTATGGAGTAAGTAGGTAGTAGGTACCTTATTATAAAATGAAAATGTTGGTTGATAGTGATACTCACGTGAGAGAAAAGTCCGCTTATCTCTAGCAGGATAGTATGACAACGTTAACGAGACACAATGCAAAATCAGTAATATTTTATACAAGCGAGCTAATTTCGCGTTTCCTAACTGAAACGTCAACTTGGACATAATTGAAATAGCCAGCCACCGCGTTAAAGAAAACTTGTCAAAGTGTGATTTTCAACTGATCGGTTATTAATAAGTTGTTGTAGTCGTAGCCTATCGCTTCACTCGTGATTTCGTTGCTCTGCTCGTTCCCTTAATTATAAACTAGATCATCATCATTATCAACTTTTATTTTAACGACCATTTCATTCCTGCGTATCGTTAGATTAGATACATATGATGACTGGTCGTCTAGATTGTTGTTCTTATTATTTCTGTTTGTTCACGTCACGTCTTACTCCAAATAATATACTGAAGTACCTATGTTATGTACATAGATAGGTTTAGGAACTCGCGTGTAAGACTGTACACGTCACGTACGTTATGTAGGTACATTACATATCCAGTACATATACATACCGTACATTGGTTTTGGTACAGAGTATAGTATAGTCAGCTGAACTTTTAAACAACTTGCGATGTGAATAGATAACACGCGCGCGATCAATTTTAATAGGTACCAACTCAAACGTTACCATAATTTATCACATGACATGACATAAAAGAAAATAGAAAACTTTAAGGTTTCCGAATACGTAGCGTATGAACGTTATAAATTGCTGTGCAATTGCATAGTATACATTATACAATATACCTAATTACCTACATAGGTAAGGTACACAATACAAATACCTACAGTTGGTAGACAGTTACCTAGGCAGTGCGCTGGACACTTTACGTACAGGTACACGTACACGTTTTGCTTGATACAAGTTAAGTATTATGTATGCATAGGTAGGTATGTATATGACACTACCTATGCTACAGTACATAGTACGTACGTACGTATGTATGTACATCTTTCTATTCTCTACTTATTAAACCTGCTTCGTTGTTCGTATAGCTTCGCACGTTGGTATAGTCAATGAATACTGAATAGGTAAGGTATACGTACGTGTTGTTGCGTAAAGTACTCGTACGTCTACAATACTTAACTTAAACTTACTTATATTTACCTATACTAAAGTATTAATTAATGAAAAGCAAAACTGAAAATATAAAAATGACTTACACGAGTTACAAATTTTAGAGATCATGAATAACAGCTCAACAATTTAGGCTACCTACTCAAATGTAGTACAGCGGTGAAGGTGACTGTGTACGAGTAACGCCAATGCCTCTCTCTCTCGCTCACCACGGCCTCCACACAAAGTTAATTCGTTGTTCGTTCGTCTCCGCTGAAAGGCTGGCGCCAGCTCGCGCATTCAGCATACGCGTACACCTATCGTCTAACCTGCACGATAGCTTGAATAAAGGTTTGCAAGATAAACGACTTTGAGCAGAAGAGTAGTTTGGTGACGGTGACGGTGACGATGACGGAGCCGGCGATGTTGGCAATGGCGCAGGCGATAGCGACGTACCGTCTACAGGGTCCGAATCGAACTTGTACGAGTGTGCTGTAAAGTTTGTATCGGTGGGTCGTGACGGTTTTGCGATGCATTGTTTCAAGTGTTCGACTAGTTTGTTGCTTACTGCCGAATTCAAACCGGGTAGTGAACAGAGAAAGTTGCATGCTTCGCTGGCGCATTCGCTAAAGCCGGCCTGGAAGTGGACAAAAACATGTCAATATCTATACTATGGATACCTACATTATTAAAACGCCCAACGTAATCATCTATGTACCTAACCTACTATGTAGGTAAGGTAGACAGACGTCAGATACGAATACAAGCGAAACGTACGTACGTAGGTAGGTAGGTACATTCGTACGTACCTATGTGCACATATGTACGTTTTGATGAAAGTACTTACGTGAAATCTACGCGCTTCTTGAATGGGGTCTTTCATTCGAGAAATTCGTTTTATGTACTTGACCGTCATTTCCAAAACATCGGCTTTTTCCAGTTTATTTATGTTTTCTCCTTCGGCCTACGTAAACGAAAGAAAAATGGATAAACTAATGGCGCAGGTAGCTAAGACTATGTAGGTACAGGTAGCTGGGTGGTAATAATGCATATATAGGAACTCTCGCCTTAGGTCTAAAGTGTTAGTCGTATACGCGTATGCATAATATGTACTTGTACGTGTTACATAATTGGTAATACATACACATGCATATTATGCTAAAAGCAGTCCGTTGTTTGTAATTTCACACGCTTACCTCTAAACTTCCGAACAGGGATTTTAATTCGTCTACACATCGATTCATTCTTGCTCTTCTCTTGCGTTCCAATAAGGGTTTGGTGAACTGGACAAATACACAAATTTCAAACATTACAATCGACGTATTCGCTGTCAGTACCCGAATTAAATGTACCTAACTATTAATATCAGTACCAACAACTTAGGTATGTGTATCAGGTTTCTTGGCTCTTGCACTATGTAATGTATGCAATTATGTGCAGCACAATACAATACATAGGTACATAAGTATGGTACTACAGTAATATTTTAACGTTGATAAGGTACACCACGTCCACTAATATCTATGTAGGTACCTATTAATCGCGTGCGTAAGCGTATACTATATGTACATGTCCTGTTGAATGAAGAGTATGCAACTAAACTGACGTTTTAGGTGTGTAAAGTTTTGAAAAGGCGGAAAGAAAGCAAGCAAGCTTGCGGGTAGGCACTCGTACTATATAGTAAGTTGGTACAACAAAAGAAGAGACTTTCCCCCTACCGGCGGCCCTTCCAAAACAGGGACAACGAACCAACCAACGCGCTCAAAATCAGTCAATTTCAACATTCACTGGTTACGCGCCTTAATCGCAAAGTAGGGGAAAAGTCTCTTCTTTAATAAAATTGTATAGTGTATACTCAATGTTAAATACCTAGGTAAATACATGTACATGTACTTCGTTGTAGATGTGTACTTGTGGAGAATTAGGTGTAGATAGTAGATTAGCCTCTAGCTGGGCTCACACGTAGGTAATCGTATACGAGTTAGTAGGTGTACTGTATGTACTGTACTACACCTAGTACTTTACAACGTATAGTGCCACATAGCGACGAACGTAAACGTACCTATGTTGTATTGTATGTACATTGTGCATAGATGTGCGTAGATATTCAGTTCAAAACGTCAAATCAAAGCATAGTGTACAGTGTACAGTACACTGTACATCGCGACGCAACCGCGCGATGGCACGAATAAGCAGAAAAAATATTAAAGATGGGAATACTTAAGAAGACGTAATTAAGTATTTCTTGTTGTTTATATGTACCTTTTTATAGCGAGCAGTGCGTGAAATGGATGACAGAGGATGATGATGATGTTCGTTGTTAAGGTAGATATTGCGATTATTCGAATGATACCGTAACATGGCGCGTTTTATTCTATCAATTATCATAAATACACAGACACACTTTCGATTAAAACGAAAACGAATAATAATTCTCAGTACTTTCGAGCGTTATGTAGGTAATGTATGTACATTAAGCAATAATAATAAACATCACTCGTTTTCAGAAAAAGATTAACACAAAGAAAAAGAAAAACGCGACCGCGAAGCGTACCGAGAAAAAAAGAAAAGAAACAAGCGCCCCAACTCGGTGCTTGGTTCTCGTACAATTACGAGACAAGTGCGACTGACACGCGAATAAGCGCGATACGATGCGGCTTTCGTTTCGTTCAGGAATGGTTCAGGTAGGTGCGTGAGAGAGTGAGTACTGAATGCCTGTACGCCTCGCCTGCAGTCGTTGGACGAGGACGAGGTACGAGTACATGGTAGAAGTAGAAGTAGAAGGTATGTAGTTGGCAGTTGCGGTAGGCTGAAAATCCCTTCTTCGCAACTTCGCGTGGCCAACGCCAAGCCCATGCTTCTTTCTTTATTATTATTTTTCTTTATGCGGAGCGTTTCGAGGATGGCGCTATGCGTGTGCGGCCCTCCTCCAGACTAATTTAACCCATTCATGACTGCGGCGCAGCGCGACGCCGCGATGCGTGCGTGCCGACGCAACGCGACCACTTTGCGAACTCTGGTATGTATGTATGTACTATGCAATGCACCTAGCTAGTGACTCTAGCTACCTACCTCTACCAGTAGATACAAAATAATACAACAATTTCTTCATCATCGAGGCGATAATATGACTGCAACTTGCAACATGTCAAATGAGCCCCTTGAAGTATTTTCTTGATTATTATGCGCGTCAACAGAAATACCCAACTCCGCATTTCAAATGAGAAAGTATTGAATAAAAAAAAAAACACTAATAAACGCGCGGAAGGTAATACAGTGCACCGGAAATACCGGCCTCCATGAATGTGGGCAGATAGCGGGTACCTACATAATACCTACTTACTCTCGTGAAATTGCGATTTTAAACAGTTTTATTTAAATAACTTGAGTACCATAGGTACATGTATGTACCTTGGTACATGATTATGCCATCTTTCAAAAATATCAGAGTGACTCTTGGAAATGTTTACCTACCTGAACGAATTTTCAAGTTTTTCAAGTCGCAGAGCATCCTTATTGCCTGAACTTTGGTAGGATCAATACCCATCCAAATTTTTGGGGCCCGCTTTTTAGCGATAGAAATGAAAGGAAGAATTTCCACCGCGACCGTATCATCACTCATTTCTACGTGCCCTCTCGCCCTTGCATAGGTAATCAAATCAAAATATTCATGTAAATCTACGGTAACCGTTGTGAGTACCTGTAGCTGCCTTGCCTTGGGTTTTTAAGTGTTTGTAATTTCTCGAAATTTGGTTGTAAAGTGATAGTAAAATGAAAGCTCTGCTTTGAACGAATGTTGGTTTTACGACTTGCAGTCAGGGACTGGGACGCAGGACGCGGGTGTAGCGAATTATTTCTCCATGGCGGAGGGCGTGCGGTGGTGGTAGTGGCAAAGCTTACGAAGTTACGATTTTGCTAACTTGAAAACTGAGCAATTTTCCAACTTGTCAGCTGAGCTTGCGAACATACTTATAAGCAGAAATGGGGGATTTCTTTTTGTTATTTGGAGTGCAATTGCATAAATTTTAAGAGAAGCACGATATATTCCGGGGAGAGTAAGGGCTAAAATTTTGAGAATATTTTCAAAAAATTACAATTTTGGCCTGAAAAAGTTTTAAATTTATTTGCTCTATTTAGTACAGGCAATTTACAAAAAAAGTGGAAAAAATTTATAACAGCGCTTTTTTTGCGGGAATGTGTTCAGAAGGGTCCCAATAGTTAGGAGGGGAGCAGGAGGTTTCCAAAATGCCCATAGTTTTTTAAAAAGGAGGCGCATTTTAGAGACCTCCTGCTCCCCTCCCCTTTCACCTATGATCCTCAAAATTTTTGTGGAAGGTCTACCACTCATAGTTAACTACCTCAGCAAATTTGGTTAAAATCCGAGAATTTTTTTTCTCTCTGACTGACAGGTGGATTGAACTTGAACATACACTGATTTCCCAAAACTGTGAAATTTTGAACCCCCC
>FIZT01050759.1:0-16194 GCA_900065295.1 Paracoccus marginatus
AAAAAAATGTCCCCGAGGATCGGCAGGGGGTGCAGGACTCCTCTATGCTGGCTCCCCGACTATGTGGGGTATCGATTGTTGATGATCCGAGGCTGAAAAACAAAAAGTGCTGTTATTTTTCAGTTCAGGTGTTTCTGAAGTTATTTAAGCCTCCCTAAATCGGGCATTATTCCTTTTTGAGATCATTGTAAGTGAAATTTATTTCAAATTTTTTACGTTGTCTCCAAAGGCGGTATGGTTCCGATCTTCCGATACATAAATCCGATTCGAACCGAACCTATTTTACATCGTTCGCTAGCAGTATTTGTACCTTCGATACACGAACCAAACATTCGCCAATTCGATATCGAATCATCGTACGAACGATTTCCTTTGTATTCTCTCTATCAATATAATCCTCGCGGATCGAATTTCTCGCTCTCCCGTCCATTCAGTTTTTCGCTACGTATACAAATTTATACGCGACGATCCCCACCGCATACAGCCGATCGTCCATGCGCTGAAAAGAAAGACAAGAGTAAACATTTGAAAAAGGACCGGCGCGGCGGCCTACATGTAAAAAAATAGTAAAACGGATTCCTGCACTTGGTCGGTATTGTAAAATACCGTCCTTGAACGGCTGGCCGCGGCCGACACTCACAATGGGTCAATCCACCCCATATTGAGTGACCACTGTTGCAACTGGTTTCGTTGTGCGGGTGCTGAAAAGTACCACATACTCTTATTGCGGTGTAAGAGTGTCACCAGACGTAAGGAGCGAATGCTTCGAGGAAAATGAAAGAAGGTTTGTCGTGTGTGCGTTTTTTTTTTTTTTTTTGCCTGTTGACACATCGTGCCGGAGTTGCGTGCCTTTTGTTTTGTCATTTCGTTATTTCCTCGAAATAGGTACGAATTACGCGAATCGGTTGTAATTCGAGATTTTAATCGAGTGCGGTCTGGCCATTGTTCGCCGATTAAAGAAAGGAAATTAAGAGTGTCTGCTGATTGCCATTTACGCGGCGTTCTGCACCTTTTGATTGGGAAATTAAAATATTAGAAATGGTGTACCATATGTCTGAGTCAGTTTTTTTTCATTTCCAGAGAACGAATGTATGTATATTGGTGATGCCAGTAACATTTTAATAATAGGGTTTCTTCTCTCGTTAATTGTTTCATATTTCACGAAAACGATGGAAAAAATAACGCGTTTGTATAGGTATTTGAAGATGGAAAACGCCACTACTGGCGCGAGCCTATTTTTAATACATCTTCGGTGTAATTAAAGCAAGTTTCGTATCAAATTCTCGGTGAAAATAACAGCCTACGTAGCTCGCAGCATCAGCGGCGTTATCGGAATAAAGTCTTAGGACACGCCGCGCCACAGCTGAAACCGAAACGCATATATCATGACGAAAATACTTTAAATAAGCGGGTTTACATATTTCGAAATTAATCGCACCCTGTCGGTATCATTTTAACGTACCCGATATTTAATGTGATACGAGCGCGGTGTCGGTGCGCCGCATAGAACCGGTCATGGCGTGCGAAGTACATTAAACCTTTTAACTAGTGAACTGCACCCACAACCCGAACCTGTGCCCGTGTTTAGCCTTTTCCAATACAATAACAAATAACAACAGCATGGAGAAAACTAACTGAGATAACATCTTTATGTGTTATTACCTCCGCACAGAGACCCTCTCTTCGTACGAGTAGGTACATACACACAGACATAGTACATAACAGTAAACCAGTTATAAATCTTACACGAATACCATGCGTCGTTTAAATTTCACGCCGATTAAGGAACTCCGGCCGAGGATCAGTCAGCCTTTGAGGCTTTAATTTTTAATACCCTCGATCCGCGTTAATTACGGTTTATTGGTCTGTCAACACCTTGCGAATGTCTGGCTGTGCGAGGTTTGGTGGTTTTCATTTCTAGTATTTGATCAGTTTTTCCCCCTCTTACTCGAATTTTATTGTTTTTTTTTTGACAAACCTGAAACCTGTCTCGTACAAATTGCAGGATTGGCTTAATTATTTCGATGGTGGTCTTTGAGATGAATGTGGTGTTGGTGTAGAAGGTGTCTCACGTATGGTAGGCATACCGAAGACTAAAATAATGCTATTATGGTGATCGTGGTTTGTGGTCGGGCAGAGATTAGAAATGTCACCCGTCGCTTAATCCTTTACAAGAAAAATTACCCTCTGGATGATTTTAATTTATTATACCTAATGTATTCTTATTATTTCTGCGTCAGAAATGCCGCCAGCGGTGGCTCGAACAGATGAGTAGCTGATATGACAAATGAGTGCAGATGCCCGAAGAAAGGGAAAGGAAGGATGTAGAATAGGGTAGTAATCGATTTTTTTTTAGTTTTGATGAGCGAGAGTTTTCGATCTTCCATTTCCATCTGCGTCATCGAACATTTTCGAAAAATCAATAGATTTTCGATGAAACTGTAAAGGCTTCAATCACCATGAAAAATTGAATTTTCGATCGGTAACAATTTTTTTCGATTTTGATAGTCATGAATGTGAAAAAATATTTTTCTATGATAAAATTGGTGAATTTTTCAATTTTCATGAGGATTATAAATTCTTGAGCTTTTGATGCGATAATTCAACAAATGACGAATAAGTATTTATGAAAAATTGAATTTTTGATTTCAATAATTGATTTTTGATGATCGAGAATTTTGGACTCCAAGATCGAAAATAAAAAGATTTTTTTCCCAATAAACGTGCTGGCTCCCCTTTTTCATGTCAAATTACAATTTTTTCAAAAATTTTCTCTAGATTTTGGCTGAATAAAAAGAAGAAAACATGTACCTACTTTCAAAATAGCCTATGAGGACTGAAGCCACCCATGTCCCATTGTCTACCTATGAAGTCAGTCAATTTCACAAAATCCTTGCTCATCTCAATTATAACGTGTCGATTCTACCAACTTGGCCAATTCAATGAGCAACTACTCTTTCATTTGCAATCAGTGAAAAATCATCGTTTTTCAGAATATCAGTAGATCACCAATCGATAAAAAAATGCCTTGATACAGAGAAGATTTAGTTTATTAATAAATCAAATGCAGAAATCTAACGCTGCGCCGTTCAAGTGCTCGATTAGGCAAATTGTCTCACTTCTGATGCATCCGATTGCGTTGGCTCTCGTCATTCAGGCGTTTCGCTCGTCGCTGCTGGTAAATTAGATTCACGCTGACTCTCTGATGTTTTCAAACCACCCAAGTGTTATGTCATATTTTACGAGGGCTTTTTAAATACGTCTAACGCGGGTAATAATTGAGAAGCGACGCGGCGACTGGTTTCCAGAACATCACGGGGGTAACGCCCACAGAACTGTAACACGAACATGACATTGTTTGAAGATTTTAAATACTTCAATTCAGTGTCTCGTCTACGAGTGAAAAATTTGTACGAGTACTTTGCCTGGAAGCGACGTCACGTATGTTTTGAATACGTATAGGTAAATTTCACGTTCACGTTCACGCGTGTATATAGAGAGCCGCCTAGTCATGCACCTGCCTCGTGTAGTTGAGGGATTTTTATCTAAGAAAGGGCAAAACTCTGACTGGAAGTTTGCGGCTGTACTCGTGCGTTGAAATGCCAATGTAACGGAGGCGAGAGGTAGTAGGCCTATGGTATTAAATTGAATTTAAATCAATGATAAATCCATTTCAACTAGCAGCTATAAACTATAAGTAATAGGAATATCAAAGACGAATTAGTCAGGTTGTCGTATATCAGCTGAAATGTGGTGTTGCCCCATTGTAATGAACTTGAATATTATATAAAAAGATTAATTTCGTATGAATATAACGCAAACTCGGTGCACGTCAAAAAAAAGTACGAAGAATAAATGAATAATACCATAATGTGTTTATAAAAACCTTTGATTATACTCTTTTTGAATACGTGTCACGTGCTTGGTAGGTGTTTCAAATTGTACGAATATTTGCAGAAGGAAAGGCAGGAACTTTTTTTTCGAATTGCTTCGCTAAAAATGATCATTGCCTTTATGTTATTTGATCTGTCGTTACATTAATTGAACATTTTTTTTCTTGGAAACTTAGGTATTATGGTAAGGGTATGTCTACAATGTGTTTCATCACCTTGGTCGTAAAGTTGAACTTGGCAAGACTCGCATACTGGTTGAACATCAAATTAATGATTACTTGTCGAACAGTTATCTCTCAATAGTTGCAATAAAAATCAAATAAAACCATTTCCTAGAATGAACTGTGTACCACATGTAATAAATGTACCTAACCAATGAATCCAAATAGTTTACTGTTCCTGCGAGTAATGAATTATGTAATTGTGCTCACGTATGTTCTATTTTTTGTCTACAGCAATGGCAGACATTCGGTAGCGATGGCAGGAGGAAACACGTGTATGAAAATCTAGTTGATCCAGAAGATGACAGAAATTACATCAGTTATGATAACAGGTCTTCTGGGAATGCTTCGCCAACAAAAACTCCATGCGTAGGGAAATGCTGGGCAGAAAAAGGAGTTCGGGTATGTGTCATGATTGTTGAAATCACACGACAGCGCATGAATGAAATTTGAATGTAAAGTTGAAACCTCAATGTACTTTCACGTATTCAGGGCCCACCTGGTTTCCCGGGTATATCAGGACCACCAGGAGTTCCAGGATATCCAGGAGGAGAAGGATTACCGGGATCTAAAGGTGATAAGGGAGATGCCGGATTGGTTGGGTTGTCTGGCCCAAAAGGAGATCAGGTAAGATGGTAATGATAGTAAATTATGAGCAGTGCTAAAGTTAGATAGAGAAAAATCAATAAATCGATATAATTTTAAGTGGAACAGCATTTTGATTCAGTATAATTTTGTATCAAGGGAAGAATCGGAATTCCCGGATTTACAGGACCTAATGGAATTCCTGGACAACCCGGACCACCTGGAAACGATGGATTGCCTGGAGCTGATGGTTGTAATGGAACAGACGTAAGAATTCAATTGAATCTTTAAAAAAAATTCAGACGAGTAAATAATGAACAAATATGTTTCCAGGGAGAAAAGGGAGATCGAGGGTATCCAGGGCCTCAAGGGCCTCGAGGTTACCCCGGAATTGACGGAAGTAAAGGTGAAAGAGGAGAACCTGCATATCCTAGCCCTCATCAAAAAGGTCAGAAAGGTGAACCTGGCCGAGAAGGTAGTCCAGGATTGTCTGGATCTCCAGGTTATCCAGGGCCTATTGGACCACCGGGTATCAAGGGCGACTTAGGTATTCAAGTAAGTGTTGAAAATTCAATCTTGAAGATCGAATTTGATTGTGCAGGGGAAAAAAAAGAAATTGGACAAGCAACTTGGCCGCATAACAAACCATTCATCATCTTAAAAAAAAAAATTGATTTCATTCGTGCAGAAAAGAAATTAAATAGAAAACATTATGGCTCCTCTTAGCCGAATTTTGTGTTTATTTTACCTTGGCGATCAAATTTTGGTGGTGTTAAATGATTCATGCGAACAAATGAGCATATCTACAAACTAAATCATTTCAGGGACCTCGAGGATATGATGGTCAAAAAGGGCAAAAAGGTGAGATGGGCATTGGTTATGAGGGTATCAAAGGTGACAAAGGTTCAAAAGGTGAAAAAGGACCTCCCGGAGCAGGCGTCAAAGAATTTGCAGAACCTTTGAATTATACAACAATCGTCGGCCCTAAAGGAGACCAAGGGCCAAAAGGAGAGCCTGTAAGTTGATTTTGACAAATATTTGCAAATCATCGTCAAGTGAAATATAATATGAATGATCGAAATTTTATTTGCAATTAGGGTGATATTGGGCCTTATGGTCCTAAAGGAGAACCCGGCTATCCAGGGTCCCCAGGTGCAGCTGGTGACATTGGAATGAAAGGAGAAAAGGGATTACTAGGCCCAGCTGGAGAAAGAGTAAGTTTGAGAAGTTTCTGAATGCATTATACAAATTTTCAAAAGTCCTAACATGAGTCACACCTCTAAGGGTATACTTCATGCACACCCCTCTTTAGCATGAAACATTATGATGATATATTATGAAAGAGAAGAGAGTTCTTTCTGTAATTAGCCCCCAACTAAAAATGAATCATTGTAAAATGGACTGTTTTGGAAGGTGAATTTTTGTCTCTTTCCATATGTATCATCGCATCAAGCGCATTGTTCATTGAAGTGAAAGGGATTTACCTATCTGCTGAAAGGAGTGACTCATGATTCAACTTCTGTTATTGAGCGCCCAATTAATTCGAGTTATTTAGGGACGAGATGGTTTCCCAGGCCCACCGGGAGCACTGGGGCAGAAAGGTGATCGAGGAAATGATGGACTGGATGGTATTCCTGGTAGACCAGGACCAAAGGGAGAACCTGGAGTGAACGGGCCTCCAGGAAGAATTGGCTTGGTTGGACCTGCTGGACCCCCAGGTGTAAGTTTTTCGATTACTTGTACTCCATGCTTAATAGTCCGATCTCAACCATACAAAAAAAAGCTTCCGCACTTCGTTGGTTTTTGTAGCAGTTTTATCGAAAAAGCTGCAAACAGCAATAGGGTGCAGGAATATTTTTTTGTACACTTGTGACTTGACTGCAGAAAACTGAAAATCATAAAATAATAATCGAATTTATGTACAAACAGGGTGGTAAAGGGACACCAGGACCTCCGGGAGAACCTGGCCCAAGAGGATATCCTGGCCAACCAGGCCCAAAAGGAACAGATGGATATGATGGACAGCCAGGGCCTCAGGGACCACAAGGACGCCCTGGTGGCCCTGGACAACCTGGCCTTCCAGGGAATGAAGGGCCACTTGGCGATAAAGGCGATAAAGGAGATGCTGGATTTCCAGGTACTGTATCTTTCTATGTTGTCATTTTTTCTTAATTGACAATTCATCTACCAAAAAATTTTTATTCATTTAGGAGCACCGGGTGAAACTGGACCACGAGGTTTCCCAGGTGCGCCAGGACCTCAGGGATCCAAAGGAATTCCAGGCGAACGAGGATTATCCATTCCTGTAATTTTTTCACCTGCTTCTAATTGGTTAGCGATTTGCCATTTCTGAAGTACCTTATTTACGATGGATTTTTTTAGGGAGCTAGAGGGACCGATGGTGCTCCTGGACAAGATGGAGCCAAAGGTGATAAAGGACAGATTGGTTATCAAGGTGAAAGAGGTGCTGCAGGAGATTCACTTTCTGGTATTCCTGGGTCTCCCGGACTAATGGGTCCTCCTGGAGAAAGGGGACGTGATGGAAGGCCAGGGTATCCTGGTTTAAATGGTGAGTTGATTATGCAATGAAAAGTTTCTAAATGAAAGAAGGCGTGCCACTTTTCATTCATTGTATTTTATGATTTAGAGCTCTTTGTTCCAAATCAGACTAAAGTTCTTTAATAAGTTTCTACTGTCAATGTATTCAATTTTTCGGCGCATAACTTGAAATGTTTCGTGAATCTTTGTGTCTAGAAATATTTTACTAGACTAAAGTTCTAAAAAGTTTCTTTTCTCAATATTATATTTATTTTTTTGAAGTATGATCCAAAACGTTTGATAAGTCCTTGTCTGAAAATATTTTACTCCGGATTGTATTGTGGCAGTTATAACTTATAAGTAATGAATATCTTACTGAGCAAGACTAACTTTGTTAATTTGAAAGAAGTTAAAAGTTGGCAGTATCTTCTCAACTTCTTTTTACATTGCACTACTGGTGTCTTTGTTTTCCAATGCAGGACCCAAAGGTGATAAAGGCGATAGAGGTGGAACTTGCCTTGGACCAATAAATGGTGAAAAAGGTCAGAAAGGTGAGCAAGGCTTGCAAGGATTTTCAGGCTTGCAAGGCCCTCGAGGACCAGCTGGAGAAAAAGGTGAAGTAGGATTGAGAGGGTCAGATGGGGTAAATGGGCCTGCTGGAGCACCGGGAGAACCAGTAAGTAAAACTTATCCTTTGTAAAATATCAACATTCGAAAAATGTAGACATTATCAAGAACTTATTGGAGTATTTACATGTGAAACATTTTGATTTTAGGGTTCTCCTGGAATGCCAGGTCCTCCTGGTTCCGAAGGACCTCGTGGAGAGAATGCGTATGTTTCGATTAATCAAGTGAGGGGAGAAAAAGGAGAAAAGGGCGATCGTGGTTTTTCTGGTAAAGATGGTAATCCTGGATATCAAGGGGCGCCCGGACCTGAAGGCAAAAAAGGAATGATCGGAATTGCTGGAATACCAGGAGAAAAAGTTCGTAAATAAGTTGAACTGAAGAAATTGAATAATGTATTTTCTGTTCAAT
This sequence comes from Paracoccus marginatus, assembly GCA_900065295.1. NCBI lineage: Eukaryota > Metazoa > Arthropoda > Insecta > Hemiptera > Pseudococcidae > Paracoccus > Paracoccus marginatus. The sequence continues at coordinate 8,273 of FIZT01050759.1, forward strand.
TTTAAACGTTTAATCAAATTCGTAATTCATTAGGGTGATAGAGGACTTCCTGGCTCCGACGGAATTTCTGGAGCACCAGGATACCCTGGAACCAAGGGAGAAAAAGGTTTCAGTGTCAAAGGAGATCCAGGTTTGCAAGGCAATCCAGGTTTTCCAGGACAGAAAGGTGAACCTGGATACACCGGTGAAAAAGGAGAAGCAGGTATGTAATATGATCAGCAATCACTGAGTTGAAAGTTCGAGAAATAGATAGTACTTGAATGAACTGACCCGCATTTAATTCATGTTCAGGTAAATGCCAGCTTCAAGATATGAAAGATGGAATCAAAGGGGAACCTGGACCTGTTGGAGACAAAGGAGAACCTGGACCACCAGGTGCACCTGGCTACCCAGGAGAGAAGGGTCAACAAGGAGCTAAGGTAACAAATTTTCTGGTAATATGTAAAAAAGGAAAAGTAATGAAAGGGATTCAGTGCTTTGAAAATACCTCTTTTTCCTCATTTGTTGGTTTCTTTGGTACACTTACCAACTGACGCGAGATAGATTACGCAAAAACTAGTTTTCTGTGAGAAATGGCGGGTCATGTCCTCATGTTAGGATTGTGAGTATTGAAATACCAAATGAATGAACCGTCAACAGTGAAAGTAACTTCTTAAATCTGAATCTTCGTTGGTAGGGATTTTTAATGAATGACATTACACAAATCTGTCGATTACTACTTGGAGGCATGATGACTTTTATGCGATATTGCTGACTCCATTTCTTTTCAATAGGGTGAGTCTGGCCCTATTGGGGCGCGGGGTCTTCCAAGTCCACAAGGACCTCGTGGTTTGCCTGGACCTCGAGGAGAAAAAGGAGAAATGGGACCAATGGGTTTTCCAGGAGAGCCAGGACAAACTGGGCCAAGAGGATTCCCTGGAATACCAGCTGAAAAAGGTTAATTTCGCGTTTCCTTTCATTTTTGAAATAATTTACGCATAGTGTGGACTAATTCATTCATGGCGATTCTTATTCACCTAATTGTAAATAATCTTGTGCAGGTCAAAAAGGAGAAGCTGGAATACCAACAGCGGGTCCTCCTGGACCTGCTGGTTTATCAGGACTGAAAGGAGAGAAAGGTCTTCCAGGACCTGCAGGAAAAACTGGTTCTCCTGGAATAGCAGGAATACCTGGTACTCCTGGTGAAAAGGGAGAAGTGGGTAGTCCCGGTTTATTTGGGTTAGCTGGACCCGAAGGGCAGAAAGGTGAACCAGGACCCATCGGGCCTCCCGGACCTCGTGGTTATGACGGATTTTCTGGTACCATCGGAGCGAAAGGTATGCATAAATGTGGCTTGTACCGCTACTTTCCCTTATCTTTTTTCCAGGGTCAGTTGCCTAGCGTTTCACACATTCTACACAAAGAAAAAACTGTCACAAATGTTACTCCTCAATATCAATGTGCAATTTCATTCCGAATCTAAATTCATTTTCAAGCAATCCTTGGCCTTTAAGAGGACCGCAGATCCTCTCTTCATTTCACTTGCATCCCTAAACAGTAGGCACTGACTATCATTGTGAATTTCTCAGGTGATCGAGGAGTACCTGGTGAAAGAGGCGAGCAAGGAATACCTGGGCAGCCCGGAGAAAAAGGAGATCAAGGTATACGCGGTCTTGAAGGTATCAAAGGTTTCCCTGGTCCTAAAGGATTTCCAGGTAATGAATCATGTACTACAATATTCGAGTATTTTGCCATAGAAAATTTCAACGTGTTCAAGATTTTCTGTGTTTAAAGTTATGAACAGATATTCTATGAAAGTGTCCAGCTCACTGTTTTCAATTTCAGTCTCCAAGAGCCATTTTTTTTTTTTTTTAAATAATTGGGTGTTCATTTAAAATTTTTTTTTTCAGCATTATTTTCGTTTTTTTTTTTTGTTTTTTTAAATTACAAGTATTTTTTAAGTTTTCCTAAATGCGTTTATTAGAACGGAATTTGATTTTTTTACCCATTTCTTCTTTGTTTTTTTTTTTATGTGTGTGTGTAAGCAAATGAAATTATGTTGGTCGTATTCATTTGAAACACTCAACGATTTGGAGTGTCATTTTTTGATTGTTTTTTTTTTTCAAAATTTGGTTATGATGCTTGTGTACAAATTACTCATTTTCTAAAAATGAATATTGTTCATCAACAGGAATTCCTGGAGAACCTGGCCTCGATGGAATGCCCGGACCTAGGGGTGAAAAAGGAGATAAAGGTGTTGTCGGGTTGATTGGTTTGCGAGGAAACGATGGACCGCCAGGTCCACAAGGATTGCCTGGCTTGAAAGGAGATAGAGGATTTCCCGGTGTAACGGGCCCTCCTGGACTTCCAGGTCCTTACGGTATCAAAGGTGAACTAGGTCCTATTGGTTTTCAGGTATGCATCGATTTCACTTTTAATTAATTTCCTCACCACTTCAGTTCTTTCCAAAATAATTATTATCATGTAACTAGAAATAACTTCAACAGAAAACTATTTATTCAAAGGTGACTTTTCTTACATTTTCTTGTTTATACAGGGACCGAAAGGAGAACCAGGTCCTGTTTCAGAAAAAGGTCAAAAAGGAGAATCGGGCTTGCCTGGATTTAGAGGACCCGAAGGACCACCTGGCAAAGATGGAATTCCTGGCGCAAAAGGAGAAGCAGGTTATCCAGGAATTGGAATAATGGGAATACCTGGTGAAAAAGGAGATGCTGGAACGCCAGGAAGAGATGGCACACCTGGAGTACCTGGAGAAAAAGGTACTCCTGGATTTAATGGTTTTCCTGGCAGCAAAGGAGATCAGGTATCAAGTTTTGTTTTGGCACATTTTAAACTCGCTGTCATTTTTCCCTCGTCGAAAAAGCACCAATTTGGTGTCAAACTCTGCACACTGGATGTACCTATCAAGTGTGAAAAATATAAAATTTCTGTTTTCAATATCTCATCTCTTGTAGGGACCAAGAGGAATACCGGGAAGTCCTGGTGTTCCAGGAATAGATGGATTGCCAGGTACAGATGGAATACCCGGAGCCCAAGGGCCAGCTGGTCCTCCAGGTTTTAAAGGCGATCGCGGGTTCCCCGGTCCTCCAGGTTGGAATGGTACGAAAGGAGAAAGAGGATTGGCTGGTAAATATGGATTTCTTATGGTACTTAGTGTAGTTTTAGTTGTACATGAAGGGTCCACGGAAAGAACCGAGTAGGTACAAAAATTTTCAAACTCAAAATTTTGGAATTTTTGGATAGTACTCTAAAAATACTAAAATCTCAATGTCAAAAAATTTTGGACTTAATTGGTTCCTTCTGTGGACCCTTCACATGTAAAGAGATCTTAGCAACTTGTTGTGGTTTTTCATTACGTGAATAATTACTTCAATACGAATGGTTTCTTTTAGGACCACCTGGTTTCCAAGGATATTCAGGACCACAGGGTGATAAGGGAGATAGGGGTCCTCCTTCGCCAGTTGTAAGCATCAAAGGTGATAAGGGTGAACCTGGTATACCAGGTGACGCCTGCGAACCAGGAGAACGGGGACCTATAGGCCTAACGGGACCAATTGGTGCGCCAGGAGATAAAGGTGATACAGGCCCAGCGGGCCCTGTAGGGTATCCAGGAATAAGCGGTGTACCTGGAAGGAAAGGTAAAATAAATTATAAGTAATTGATTAGTAGATAGTGTTTTTGGAATGATGAACTATTGAAAAATTTATTAGGTGATATTGGACCTGCGGGACCGACCGGGCAGCAAGGAATAACAGTGAAAGGAGAAAAGGGTTTACCTGGATTACCTGGTAGAGCTGGTCGGTCAGGAGAACCCGGATTAAGAGGCGAAAAAGGTATAATCACCATAAAATATAACATCAAAATTTGGCCCAAAATGGGGCGAAAAGAATTCCGCTAACAGAGTTCAAAATTTGCAAAATGACTTAGCTCAAATAATAAAGTAACGCAATATTTTCAATTTTCACCTCAGGTGATGTTGGACAACCAGGCTTGCAAGGTTTCCCAGGTCCGCAAGGTTTGCCAGGTCCTATTGGTCCTCCAGGTGATGTGGGTGAACCAGGACCGGCTGGTTTTGTAGGAAAACCAGGAGCCGATGGCACACCTGGAACTCCAGGTCGGGATGGCGGTTCTGGACCTAAAGGTCAGAAAGGGGAGCCTGGCCCAGCAGCTCCGATCCTAGGTCCGGGTGAAAAAGGAGACCAAGGACCACAAGGCAAGTAAACATGTAAATTCAAATACAACGACCGGAAATGTACTGAGCTGGGGGTATCAACACCTCACCTTCTTCTAGAAGTCTTGACAATTTGGCAAAATTGGTACTAACTTGAAATTCTGATTTTCATTTCAGGTGCCACTGGTTACCCAGGTGGTGTGGGTGATAAAGGAGACAGAGGATTCCCTGGCATAACCGGAGCACCAGGATTAGAGGGACCGAAAGGAGATCGAGGCTTCCCAGGAAGAGACGGAGCACTTGGGTTGCAAGGTATTTCAGGTGAAAAAGGTGACCGTGGTGAGCCAGGATATCCAGCTCCGCGAGGACCTCCTGGAGAAAGAGGACCAAAAGGTAACGTTAGATACCTTCTTCTTCCTTCCACCTGCTATGTGATTAGCATCGCAAAATAAAATTCTTCTAATCTTACTATTTGTTCAGTCAATGGTAGAAAACTTGTCGCATGTTTCATTAACGGAGTATCGTTTTGTTCCTCTACCTATAGGTGACACCGGCCCAATAGGAGAAAAAGGTTTACCAGGACGAGATGGCTTACCAGGATTGCCAGGTGATAAAGGAGATATTGGTTATCCAGGATCTGATGGGCTGCCAGGAACTCAAGGTCTTACCGGACCGAAAGGGGACGTGGGTAAAACTGGATTGCCTGGATTACAAGTAAGGAGTTTTTTTCTTCAATCCTACGTTGCGCTTATTCGCAGTCAAAACGCGAAAAAATTAGGATTGCTAAAATATTTATAGTATTATAAGATCTGAGGCAACTTTTTTTGAAATTTTGTTCCGCGCAATAATTCTACAATCCGTCTAACGTGAGAAACTAGATTTTAACTGTGTCGATTGCAGGGTGCACCTGGATACCCTGGACCAAAAGGAGACGCTGGTCAGCCTTGCAACCAACCGGACGATTACTTAACTGGTATTCTATTGGTTAAGCACAGTCAGAGTACCAGCGTACCGAGTTGCGAGCCTGGTCATACGAAATTATGGGACGGATACAGTTTACTTCACATCGAAGGAAATGAAAAAGCCCACACACAAGATCTAGGTAACTTTCAAGTCGTGTAACGAGAGCTAAAATGAGCTTAATGTGCCAAGCTTATTCTAATATTTGTGTTTTGAAAAGGTGTCGCTGGCTCTTGTATACGCAAATTCTCCACCATGCCATTCCTATTCTGTGATTTCAACAACGTGTGCAACTACGCTAGTCGTAACGATAAATCATATTGGTTGAGCACCAACGAACCCATACCCATGATGCCAGTAGAAGAAGAACAGATACCAAAATACATTTCAAGGTGATTCATTGGCTAGAAATTTGTCTTTTTTTTTGCGTTGAGGTACCTACGAAGGATTTGAAACGAAATTTTTCAAATGTTTTTAGATGCGTCGTTTGTGAGGTACCATCTAACGTAATAGCAGTCCATAGTCAGTCTTTACATATACCAGATTGTCCAGCCGGATGGGATAGTATGTGGATAGGTTACAGTTTCGCTATGGTGAGTAGGCTTGTAACTTTAGAATGGTCAAGCTAATTAAGCTGGCATCTCCTCTCTCATCGTTGTACCAGATCCTCTCTCCTCTTCATTACCAAGAGAAGAGCGTGGGAGGTGTAATTTCGAAGGGAATTGTCGTCCACTGTGAGGAGGGGATTACCGCGTCTCTGCACTACAATTCACTTCTACTAATTTTCATTCTTTCAGCATACCGGAGCCGGAGCCGAAGGAGGAGGACAATCTCTAGCAAGTCCAGGATCGTGTCTGGAAGATTTCAGAGCTACGCCGTTCATCGAATGCAATGGTGAACGAGGGCACTGCCATTATTTCGCCAACGGTTTAAGTTTCTGGCTAGCCACCATTGAAGAATACGATCAATTCAAACAGCCGCAGAAGCAAACGATTAAGGCTAACGACCTTAGGTCACGTATCAGCAGATGCCAAGTTTGCATCAAAACCTAGTCTGTATTCATTTTAAGTACACTTTTATTAGATTTAAGTAAAATTTATTTTCTCGTGGTATGTTACCGTCATGTTAGTCACGCGCATGACAACGATTTTATAATAATAGGTACCTATATTTTTCATTTTTTTTCATTTTTTTTTTTTGTAAAAATGCTACTTTCCAGTACCGGACTCGACAGGGCGCTTCGTGTTCATAATTTAAGCGTTAAACAAATTTTTTATTTTTATTATTGGCTCTATTAAGATTTCACTGCCATTTAGGAAAGAAAATACTCTTTTGCATTTGGAAATTTATTGAACTCCAAGTCGGCGAGTGAAAATGCTTCGCATCTGAAAGTTTAGCGCTGGAAAATACGTATTTTGTTTTATCGTTGTACTAATTTATTTTTAATGTAGGTAAAATTAATTGCTGATTTTGAGTCAGTGTGCCATAGGCTATGTAATCAAAAAATTAATATATCGGGATTCTTTATCCTTTCCAAAAACGTTATTATGAACTGAAAAAATACCAAATTTTTAGACGTGGTTGATTTTTTATAAAATCTGAACCATTCCAACTCCTTAGTAATTTACTTTCGAATTGATTTTTTTTTAGTGTTATGCTTTAGTCTGACGTTGCATTTTGTTATTATAAATTTTGATGATGTGATTATGTACAGTAATTAATTTTAATTTTATAGGTTATTAAATTAACAAATTGTTACTATGATGTGTAAATACCTGTTTCTATTTTGATTGACTTGTAATATTTCCAGGTTCAATTAAACTGATAAACGTTCAAATAATTTCTTCGCAGATTATACCATCGAAGTTGCCTGTAAAATTACAGCTAGGCAACTTAACCAACTAGATCAATAAAATGCGATCTTCATTTTTACGAATTGAAAAATTCTATTTAAAACTAGTACAAAACGCGAGGACATGAAATCATCCTTAGGAATACAATCGAACATAGAAAAAAAATCAATGAAAATAAAAACAAAATGAAAATGGAAACCATAACCTCGAAAGTAAAAAATTAACGCGAACGAAAATATAAAAAAAATAAACGAGGTAATTTCGGAAGTAGGATAAACAATTGTTTAGAAAACACGCAACAAAATTCGAACAAAAATGAAAACGAAATAAATACCTACTTACATGAATAAATAAATAAAAGAAAATTCTCAACGACTACGACTCATCAGAGAATGAAGTTGCCTTCATTTGGTTCAGTTACTATAGGTACTACATAGTACATACTTACTAACTAAAAAGAGACCATTTGTGTAGACTGTTTGAATCATCGACTAGATTTAAATCCGAAGTACACATACCTACCTGTAGTAATACCTATCATAAGTCTTAAAACATTCGTTAAATTATTCCCTATTGGCAAGAAACCCGCGTTGAATCCGCGTATAAAAACGCAGCGGATAGAAACGCGGAAAATTGAGACTAAAATGCCGATTGCAATACGTACTTTTCGGCGTTATTAAAACCGCTCAGAAAGACGCCACGCAGTTTTTTATGCGGAAACCGCTTTTTTAGGCGGTTTTAAAACTGCATACGAAAAAGCATAAAGCGGTTTTTTACGCGTGATTAGAAACCGCCGTTAAATTCAAAACTTAATTAATTGGAAAAAACAATGAAGGCATCTTTGTTTGCGAATTTGGTTTCGATTTTCGACGTACCATTCCTATCCTCTATCGATTGGTACCAAATTCTACCACTAAAATTCCCTATGCCTACAGTGG
>FIZT01050780.1:0-24126 GCA_900065295.1 Paracoccus marginatus
TTCGCTCGGGCTATAAAACCAGCAAGTTCACACTATGACATGTTGAAAATTTTCAATTTTTTTCCAAGTGAAAGATGGGAGTTGGGAATTTCAAGAATTTCAGGTGGGAATTTCGAAAATTTCAGTTGGGATTTTCACTAATTCTCCCCCCCCCCCCTAGAAAATACCTTCGGTACGTCACTGGGTTTAGCTCGCATAAAAGCGGAACGAAATAAGTGGTTAAATTTCCGCATTTTCAATTCAGTTGTTTTGTTTCATTCATTAATTTCCTCAATCGCTGGAAAAAAAATTGAAATTTTGGTTCGATATTCTGCAAAAAATGGAAAACCCAAAGCAGATCAATTGAAAGGTGTGCAAGAAAGATAAAATGATGAATATCACTATTAAAGTGTAGATATCACCTCTAACTTTAAAAATGAGCTTTGGTTTTTTTTTTTTGTTATAAAAAAAAAGGTAATTTATTATGAAATCAATATTGTAATGGAGTTCTATCATCATTCTCCTTTGTGTAAGGCTTGAATATCGCGATAGTGCCCGTTCTGATATGTTGTTTCCGTGGTGTAGTGGTTATCACATCCGCCTAACACGCGGAAGGTCCCCGGTTCGATCCCGGGCGGAAACACGAATTCTTTTGCAATTTTTTTTTTCAAATTCACAATTTTGCAAACGTTATTTTACATTGTTGTTGAATCAATTTTTTTCTTTTAATTTCACTTCTTTGCACTTTGAGCTTTGCAAAAATACAAGTATTCAAGTGTGAGCGAGTACGTGTATGGGGTGTAGGTATGGTGTACGTAGCTGATGGCTGTTCAGTGTTCACTTATTTGAACGCTATGCCTACTTGAACTTTGACGATCACTTGAATGAAATTTGAATCCTGTTGTTTAATGCCTCAGTGATTTCACTGATTAGATGCTTCTGTAACTAGAGTGATAAATAATGACTTGATGACTGTGATGAAAAAATTAATGAATGTTTTTTAAAAGTTATTTGTTGTGATACAGTAGTTTTATGGCAATAGACAATTCATGGTATTGAAATTGCAAAATAATGATTATGTATGTGTAGATATCTCTTTACCCTACGGGCTAGGTACGTCGCGTTATTAGCGTCGTATGATTTGAGCAAAAATGATTCTGCTGGTACTGGATGATTTTTTTTATCTCATCACTTGTCACATTGCATGACACAAACACGATATTTCCATTTTCTGAGATATAAATCACATTAGCTGTAGACTATATACGAGTACAATGCCGTCGCAAATCACCTCTGATTATTTATGATAGTTTAGAGATAAAAAATTTGAAATAATTGTCGGCAGGGTAGGCACCTATTTACATTTTGAATGAATTTCCAAACAATGATATCAACATTTCGAAATAAATCAGAACGTTATAGACTTTTTTTCGTATTTCCCCTTAAAAGTCGACGTAAAATTTGGTCAATGAACGATGAATCTAGTGTCCACTTCAAAATATCTACGCGTAGGTATTGGGAATTTGACTCTTTGATCGAAGAAAAATTCTAAGGAAGAGAAATTTTTAAACGGAAGCTGCGATAAATTTTTATCTTGCTCGTTGTTCCTTAGAAGATGTAAGAACTATTAAAAGAAAGACTTGCATAATCTTATGATAGGTAAAAATGAAAATATTTATGTACCTACTACTCAAAGTAAACACTATACACCATAAATAATTCGTAAAATATGAATGTACATTCAAAATAAAAAAAAAAAAATCATTTTGTTCTAAACGCTGATATAGAAACACTCTGTTCAAAGGGCACTTGCATCGCTCTTTCGTGTAATCATTTTTTCACAAACATACGCGTATTGTACTCGCAACAAAATAAGTGTTTTTCGTAGTGCATCTATACCTACTACGTACTTATATAGATAGCCAATGTCGCTATCAGTTTGAATGCATTTATTGGAATTTTAAAAAGTAATGAAAACATGCACGATTCGAAATCCGCAGAACACGGTGGCGCTGAGAAATGCGATGAACATGAGAAAATACTGCAGAATTCCGACTCAATACGAGCTGCGATGCAAGATAATGAGGACATCACTTGCGGTTTTTGGATCTTTAGGGGACCGTTTTTGCAGAAATTCGCCAACAAGAAAGCTTACGTAGTGTGTTTCGGTATTTTGGGATGCTTGTATTCGGCTAGTTATTCGTATTTTAATGGAATTCTGTCCACGGTTGAAAAACGTTTTGGAATTCCTAGCAAAGTTACCGGTAAGTGTGATTTTTTGATGTACCTTTATATTCGATTTTGGGCCATAAGCAACTAAAATTTAAAATATTCTTATTATTTTGAAGGTATCCAATTTATTCTCGCAATCAACCTTGTTTTTTAGAAAATTAATTTTCTCATTTGCAAAAAAAATAGACTTGTCTTGTGTCTCCTATTGCCATTGTAGGTTTGCATAGAAATGTAGGCAACATCTTCAATCAAATGAGAACAATATTTCTCATCTTCAGTATATTCCACCGCTCATCTAGTAACCTATACTTGCCTTGATTCTTGCTTCTGTTGCTTGAAGAAATAATTCGTGGAAACTTGTGCTTCTATAAGAATGAACGAAGTCGTTTGTTTTTCTAGATTAGGGGTTATTACTCTTCAACAATATAAACATCCACGCATGATAATATTCATAAATAATACATACGTAATTTACCCATGTAATGTAGGTAGATACTTTCATCGGTCTTACCTCTACTACCTCTTACGCTTCGAAAATTTATCAGGGGCTGTAAATGTTTGACAAAATTATAAATTCCTCGTAAGATAAACTGTACTTATACCTAATATTTCAGTTTAATTTAAAGAAAGAATTATTATCATTTATTACCCTTAAAAGAAAATTGAAAATTAAAATTTTATCTAATTATAGTTCATTTAATTACATTATTGTAAAACATTGCTTAAGCGCTGAAGAACATCGCAAAAATGAATGAAATCGAAATGTTTACTTAATTGCAATTGGTTACCAAAGTGGTACCACCTACCACCTACTTATGTTCTTATCAATAAATTGGTTTGCCTGTTCCGAGAATCGAGATTAATGTAAGAAATAATTAACAGTTCAAATAATTACTAATTGCTGATAATCTATTGTATTAACTGCGTACGTATTCAATGGAATTGTCATTGATAAAAGTCGATGACTCGGTTCTTGCGGCGCATTTCACGTGGTGAGTAGTATTTCTTGTGCATTTCCTGCCAACCTTGACTAGAAGAACAGTCTGAAATCCTTGATTATTTGGAAACTTCTACATACGTAGACGTACTAGTACTAAGTAGGTGGCCATCCTTCTGGATCGTACCTATAGTGAAAAGAATTGAAAATATAGTTATACTTTGATACTTAAAAACCATAATTTCAAAGGAGAACACTTACGGCCATAAAATAGGCAGCTTGTCCGGGTATGGAAAACCTCTCACATCAAAGTCTTGCGCAGCTATACATATTTAATCGCGCCTTTCTTTTACGCTTACAGGCATTATTACCGTTGGAAATGATATAAGTTCGATAATCGTATCGACTCTGTTGACTTATTACGCCAGCCGAAAACATCAACCGAGATGGATTGGTTTCGGAATGTACACAATTGTGTTATTTTGTTTGCTATCAGCTTTACCTCATTTTATATTTGGACCCGGAGAAGATGCTTTGATATTGACTTCAGAGCTTGGTGGACGCATGAATCAGGAAGTTAAAGGTAAAGTTTTAGAAATATGAAATAACCTTTGATTACTTATGAATAGGGTATCTACTATTGTTTCTCTGATAGTTCTGCAAAATAAGAAGCTATTGTGCGATAACAACACGAGACATTGCGAGACAGCAAATGGCAATTTGATTGCGCCAGTTATTTTATTTTTGGCTCAGTTTATCAGCGGTTTAGGCGGTACGTTGTATCATACGTTGGGAATATCTTACATGGATGATAACGTTAAACGTTCGAAGACACCTTTATTATTAAGTAAGCATTATCATCGGTAGCGTATCTCAAGCTACATACGTACTAGGGTGGATGAGAAATGATCTGTATAAAAGCGGTAAATTTTCGTTTCAGGCTTTACCTATTTTATCAGAAGTCTGGGACCGGTTTTCGGATACTTTCTATCATCTATTTGCTTAAAATTATACGTCGCTCCGAGCCTAACTCCTACAATCAGTAACAATGATCCGAGATGGTTGGGAGCTTGGTGGTTGGGTAGGATTGTCTTCTATGAGATTAACGTAAGGTGACGGTAATCGCACTTTAGTTATTCACCTTCCAATTGTTAAATTTTCAGGTTGGCTTATATTGGCAGTTTTGATATTTATTTTTTCTACTCTGATTACAATGTTTCCAAAAACATTGCCTAGAACTGCGATTAGAAAGCATAAGGCTGCTTTTGCTCAAGGTAAAGATCCTATACAGGCGGTATCCGAACTTCCAGCATCATTTTCCGGTAAATTATTCTATTTCATTTTCGAGTTGGAATTCGCCGTTTGCCATGTAGTTAACGTGCATCGATTGCGATTCATTTCAGATATGATCGTAACGTTTAAAAGGTTGTTCACCAATTACGTATTACTATGTAATAATCTGGCCGCTATATTTTACGTCTTGGGGGCCATGCCTTTCTTTATATTTTTACCAAAGTACATGGAAATTATGTTCGCTCAATCGGCCTCATTCGCTAGTCTTATGACTGGTTAGTACCTTCATTTTGTTTTCTGTATTGATCGTATTCTTCGTCCTACTAACGCAGCAGTTGATTCTTTTTCCCTACAGGATCTGTTGGCTTGGCATTTACGTCCTTGGGTATTTTATTGAGTGGATTCATCCTGAGCAAGTATAAACCCTCAGCGAGGAAATGCGCTGCTTGGAATGTATTCATAGGCGCTGTAATGGTCGCTGCGGTTATCTCATTTGCTTTCCTAGAGTGTCCTAATTTAACCGGAGAGAAGACTTTTTTCAAAATGCAATCGTTAGTTGCCTACTTCGAATCCCTATATTTAGGTATTCTAATCATCTCGAATTAATTTTCGATGATTTTGTTCAGAACTCAAAACATCACTTGTAATAGAGATTGTCACTGCGATTACGTCAAGTTTTCTCCTGTATGCTCGGCTGACAAAAAAATCAACTTTATTAGTCCCTGCCACGCCGGATGCAAAGAAAAGCTTAGCGAAAAAGTCGGTATATTGACCATAGTTGATTTTCAATTATCGAATTCTCTGTAACAATTCGCATTCTATAGGCTTACGGTCAGTGCAGCTGCGTGAAGAATATTACATTCGATGCGGATAGCTTTGGCGAAACAATAGATAGGCAAACTGTCACTTCTGGTACTTGCCCAGTTGATTGCAGGGCAGCATTTACGCTATTTCTTATCGTAATTTGTATTGTACAGTTTACCGGATCTACTGGAAAAACTACTAATTTTTTGGTAGCTGTTAGGTAATTTGGATACAGCCGATGTGCTGTGAAATAAGTATGAATCTACCTACTTGTACCTATTTACTCATTTACTTACTTCGCAGATGTGTTGAAGAAAAAGATAAACCAGTTGCAATGGGAATAGGATTGACTATGCTCAGTATTGCCGCCTTCATACCGTCTCCTATATTATTTGGATACATCATTGGTAAGAATTTGAGCCAGTTTCGTTGAGTAAGTTAGTCGGAGTTGTCATTGAAAATGTGAAATTTTTCATCGTAGATCGTAGCTGTATCATGTGGGGGAAAACGTGCACAGGAAACAGCAATTGTTGGCTCTATAACAGCAAATTACTCAGACAAACTATGAACTTCACTTCAGCTTGTAAGTTTTTAACAGTTCACCGAAGAAGGGTTCATTGTGCGAGTCCCTTATATTCCAATAGTGTTCATACAAGGTCATGTTTGTTCTTTTTTGTAGCATTTATCGCTATAGGCGTTCTGTTTGATACTGGAGTTTGGTATTTGGTGAAAGATATGCAGATTTTTGACGAGGAACTACCCCCCGAAAAGAAACCAAAGAATAAACCAAAGATCGAAAACAGAAGTTAATCTCATCATTTTAGGATATCATGTACTTTTCTACTCTAATTATTTTCATTCGTGTTTTTTCCAATGTATATACATTACATACTCATTATCATTTTTTAAATCGGTTTTTAAAAATTGAGTCGTTCCCTTTTTTTTTCTTATGGATTTTCGAAGAAAGCTCAAGTATCCTTCAAAATTAAGATGAAGTAATACGGCAAGAAATCGCGAATCTCAGTGAAATATTATATTATAAAATCCAACAGTGCTTAAAAATACTGACTGAGAAGATTCTTCACGAGAGAGATGTTTGAAAAAAAAATTCGAAGTTGTATGTACAATAACATTCAATCGAACAAAATTACAGAAAATACGACACAAATAAGGCGATGATTTTTTTAAAAAAGAGACGGAAACGTAAAATGCAGCACACGAAACCGTCAAGCTTCAAAGGTAGCGCGAAGTAATTGAAAATCAAGTACAGGATGTAATTACGCTTTACCCGAATCCTCTTTGAGAGTAACTGTTCTATTGAATACCAAAGCAGATTCGTGGGTGTCTGGGTCGACTGAAAAGAATCCTATTCTTTCGAACTGATAAGCTTGATAATTAGCAACCGCGTTTAACGATTGGTCCGCCAGGGCGTCAACTATTTTGATAGAATCTGGATTGATATCTGATAAAAAGCCATCTTTGACTTCGCTCGGGTCTTCGGGATTTTTATGCATGAATAACCTTTCGTATAATCGAACTTCGATTCGTTTAGGATTGGAAACCCAATGAATAAAAGCTTTAGGTTTATTGGACGTTTCGGCTTTCTGCGCTTCAACTTCTAAACCGACGCATTTCCCATTTTCGATGATTTCTTTTTTCACACTGACGACGACACCGGCGTATCTAAGACCTACTGATTGGTTGGGCGCCAGTCTTCTGTAACTTTTATCGGATTCTTGTTTGTAGTCTGTTCTCTCGATGTAAACGATTTCGTTGAAGGCTACTTTATGTTGTCCTTTTTCCGGATTATTGGGGAAGTCCGGCACATCGATGGTGGTGTCGATACTTAATTCTTTAAAGTTGATAATTTTAAGTTTCAACGGTTCCATTACGACCATTGTTCGAGGCGCAGTATCATTCAGTACATTGCGTACTTCCGATTCGAGCATTTGAGGATCGACGACTGATAGGGCTCCGGTGACTCCCATTTTGGCGCAAAAGCGATTGATAGCTTCGCTAGGAAAACCTCGACGTCGTAAAGCGGTCAGTGTGAATAATCGTGGATCGTCCCAATCTCGAACAATTGAAGTATCAATTAATTTCGCTATTTTTCGTTTTGATACGACGGTATAGTTCACGTTCAATCTACCGTATTCCCATTGAACTGGGCAATATAGATCTAGAGCGTTGCATAACCAGTAGTAAGCCGATCTACGAGATTGGAATTCTTTCGTACATAACGAATGAGTGATATGTTCGATGGAATCGCATAAGCAATGAGTGTAATCGTAGGTAGGATAAATACACCATTTGTTTCCCGTTCTAGGATGCGGTAAGAATTTAATTCGATATGCAACCGGGTCTTGTTTACCTTCTTCTAAGGTTATTTTCATTCTGAGGGTGGCTTGACCTTCGTCGATTAGACCGGACCGCATTTCGTCGAATAAAATTAAATTCTCTTGGATGGGACGATCCCTCCATGGGGATGGAGGTGGATTAAAACCTTTGATTTCTTCTTGCTTTTGATGGCACACGTACGCCAAACCTTTTTCAATCAATTTTACTGCCCATTCGTAAAGCTGATCGAAGTAATCGGATGAGTGCGTTATTTGGTAAGGAGTATAACCTAGCCATTCGACCATGTCACGAATACCGACGAAAAATTTCTCCTCTTCTTTTTCCGGATTCGTATCATCGTACCTGTAATCAAGAAATTATTCAAAATTTCTATCAAAAATTCATGAAGAATGCTCTCAAGCCCAATATAATAATTAGACATTCAAGAATTCTAATGTTTTAGCGAGCGAAATTTGAAAAAAATAATTCAGACGATTTCTAAAATGATTAATACGTTCACGTCAGTCAGGTTTTTTTTACACGAATAAGTAAAAAAACTGGCACAAAGTGAAATTATCATATGAATAAGTGTTAAAAAGCAAACACATTTCGGAAACAGTAAGTACAATTAAATCTTAATTGAACAGCTTAACACGTACCTTAAAAAGCAAACACCATCGTGAGCTTTGGCGTAACCGAAATTAATATTTATAGCTTTGGCGTGACCGATGTGCAAGATACCATTGGGCTCCGGCGGGAACCGCGTCCTAACTTGACCACCAGTAATGGCCAAATGTTCTTTAAGCAATCTTTCAGTATTTTCAGTAACGACATAACCGTCGGTAATATAATTTTCACCAGGTTTATGAAAATTCAGCTTTCTCATGACATCTAAAATTGAAAGACTAGATTCGCTAATACTTTTCGCGGGTTCGCCTTTTTCAGCATCTTTCGTAGGAACTTTCTTCTCAGCCGAGGGTTTCTTGCTTTTAACTGCGGTTTTGTCTTTTTTCATTCCAGCCACCATGTCCTCTTCGGTTTTACGACCGAGCAAGTTCAACATCTGAAAACAAACACACACACATGAATACTACGTAATGTAAACGAACTTATTACAGATTTGTGGAAATGACCTGTAGATCGACTTCGTTTTTCACAACTTTACCATCGGCCCATTTCAAACGATTTCGTACTTCTTGAAGGATGATTCCGGTGTTAAATTTATACCGTTTTTCAACAATATCTTTTTTATGTTTATCGATTACTTCTTCGACTACTTGTTCGATATCATCGGCACTGACTACAACGCCAATACCGCAGTATTCTTCGAAAGCATTCACGTCCATGTCAACTTTCATCTCAGATAATAAATACTGTAAAGCTGCATCCACTCTTTGAACTGTATCCAATTTCTTGTTCACTATGTTCTGAATTAGAAACGGCACATGTTTTTCTTGCTGCGGTTTCATCTTTGATGCTAGCTGATAATACAAGGAGCCGTATTCGGATACAGGTCCCTGCTTCGACGCTTCATCTAGGATGAATTTGAGACGTTTACTAAGATTATCATTCTTTATGGTCTCCTTCGCTTTTTGTTCGCTGAGACCGATCGAACAGAATAAACTTATCAAATCTTCAGCTGGCATTTTTATCTGAAAATGCGATGGTTAGGTAAACAGGTGTAGCTTAAATCACTGAAGTACATAAAAATAAAAGCTCGAGCATTGGTTACAAAATATCATCAGTATAACTCAATCTTTCAAAAATTATTATTTATCATTTGATGAAGAAATGATAACTTACTTCGATTTTGTAAACACTAAAAATGAATCTCACTTGACATCAGCTGGATTAAAACAAAATGGTTAAAAAGGTTGCTTTCAAATGGAACTTGATATTTTAAAAACGATTCCACGTTCAATAAATTCATATAAAAATTATTATTTATCAATAATTTCACCAAAAATTGTTCACAAATTTGGATCTTGAAGTTTGAACGTACCTCCAACTGGCATTAACGTGCACAAGTACAACACCTCGACGAAATTTTTTTAGTGTTTTAGATTGTTCGCGTTGTCATGTGCACAAGCAATCAACCAATCAGAAATCGATAAAATTAGGCTAATGAAAATAGGTAAGATAACACGTCGACTCGAGTAGAATGAAAAGAACGAAGTTTTTGATTTTTTTTCATAACGAGAACGACTGACATTGACGAGCGAAGACACGAATAGCCAAAAAAACAGAAGCAGGACTATACTTTATGATCATTGATCAATTAGGTTTATCGATTTTACTAATTGCACTACATTACATTCGAACTAAATATCAAGGTCCAGAAATTATTGCTCAACACTATTTTTGAATTCGAAGAGAAAAGAACAGTGTCAAGTTGGACACTACTAGAGAAAGTGATACCTGCAAAAAACCTTTTTCGGTTCTTTAGAACACCTGCTACAATCGAAACAAAAACAATGGATTGAAATTTATTCTATCGTTTAATAATTAAACATGTTAATTCTTTTTACCTTCATAGGGTCAGGTATACAAAAGGAACTATACATAATACGTACCTAATACCAATGTAGGTAAGTAGATACAGAGAGAACTTGTAAAAAATAATCTACGTAGGTAATTTAAATGTTGATAAATAAATAAATCATTCTTAAAATATGTACACGGTGTCACCATAAAACTGAATCTTTCATACAATTCAGAAACCGAATTCCTTATAATTTACCCACGACTAGTGTTATTTAAAAAGGACTAATTGGATCCGGATACAACTTCTTGATCAATTTTGGTGCTGACTTCACCTTGACGTTAAAAACTTGAGCAAACAATTGACACGAAATTTCAGGCATAATGATAGTGAAAAACGTTTTGTATTGCTACGTAATGAAAAAAACATTAATAAATTGCATTGTACCATTCTCCATAACTACGAGTATGTATTCAGAAAAAAATGAATAGTTCCACTCACTTTGAAATGGGTTTCAGGAACATTGAATAATTGTCTCAGAGTCAGGTACATCGCCAATTGCTGCTCCGAATTGAACGGATTACATTTGAATAAATCCTTCGTATCCGGGTTAACATTTCTTTTGGCAGGTTTCTGTCGGAAAGAAAAATCGCATTGATATATTTTTGATTATATTTGAGACATTTATGATACTGCACTCACTTGAGCGTCTATGATTTTTTCGTAATATTCTTTATTGTTTTTCTTCACAAAAGTTGAAATGTCATCGTGCGTTAAATTTCTAATCTTTTCCATGCTGCAAAAATAACGTAAATTAACGACTTAGCATATTTATTCGTAGAGGTACATACTACATTATAATGACGATTACACGTATTAATCGTTCAATTATCGTAAATGATTACGTACTAAGGCTTGTATTTTTTATTAAACCAGTCGCTCTCGTACGAGTTTCGATGAGAAGGTGTTTCATCTATAAATAAAACAAAATTAGTACAGTTTGCGCCAATGTTTTATAAAGTATGTTATCTATAACCCTCCTAATTAAGAATGGAAAATTTTTCCCGATCATTTTTCAATCATAATTACATATGCCTTCGAGGGGTTCATTTAATCTTTACGTTGATAATTGATATACATAGGTAACCAAAAACCAAGTTGGGATCTTTTATTGGTTTTTGTTCTGCAGATACGACGTGGAATAGTTATGAAAACTTTCGATTGTTCAATGAACGTTATGATTTATGGTTCTGAACAGACGTATGCAAACGCACACGAGCTGATATTTTTTCGGATGTATGGATGTAAGCGTAGGTAGTTTTTAGAAATGAAAACGTGGATGTGTTTGGTTGGTTCGTTGTAAAAAAGACAACCAATCTTGAGGTTTTAGTCGTTGACACGTCTTGGTTTTATATAATTTCATTACGTACTGTTGAATATTGATTACCTACCAACTGAATCATTTTCCAACCGATTCAATGATGAATTATTTTCAGGCAAACGTGCAACAATATTCTGCTTGTTATATTGCGGAGAGTCATCTTCAGTTATATCTGAAAAAATAAAATGGAGGGTTGTCATGCATGGGAACCGAAGTTCATCGCTTGACGGCCCAATCATCACATGATTCAGGGCCGTAAGTGGATTTTTCTTTCACTTTTTCAAAAACTGAACTCAAATTTCAAAATTTTCAAGTATGAAATCAATACTTGAGTAGTTCGTGTTACCTCGAAAAATCGCTTCAAAATTAAATACAGTATCGTTTCAGAATACGACCCTTGCCACTTGAATGAAGTGTTTTTCCAAATATTTGTTCTTTTTTCTCGGTTCAGCAAATTCATTCAGTGGATAATTCACCGTTTCTTATCCGATGATTCTCTACAGTCTAGATTCTCACGATGGAATACGGATTTTAAGCAATGGCAAGTTTCCAATGAACAAAAATGAATAAAATTCGACTTGTTTGACAATAATCCTTCTCGCATTTTAGATATGCGTGCTTTTGATTTTGATTTCAGTTCTAAAGAGTGTTGTTTGGTAAGGATTATGCGACGTTATCGATGATTCGCTCTCGGCGAATTAATTCTTATCGAGTTTTTCGCTGCAGATAGTGTCAATTATGACGCAACGTGACTTCGCTCCTGAACTTGTTGAATTCACCACTTCATTTCTTTCCTCGCACACCATTAATAAATCTATACTAAGTATTAATAAAACTGAATGTACCTAATTCGCGTGAGGTAAAAACAATATTATCTTGATTGTTCGATTTACAATTAGCGAAACGCAGACGTGGTACTAGTATCATGAAATTCGTTTTGGCTGAAAAATTCCAAATTGGTTTGATTACACGAGTTCCTTAAATTCAAATGACAGTTTGAAAGTGCATTGTCATTTTGAGTTATGTACCTTGTTGATAGAAATCAACACGACGAAGGAGCACGACGGGATTCGTTTTGATACAACGGACTGAAAAATTTCATAGTTTTCAATAAATCAACAATACTTTTTAGAAAATGAAACGTGGAAAGATGCAGAAACCACTAACGTACTACCTTCTGATGAGAGATCAATACGACGAAGAACGACTTTCGGATTCATTTTAGCTGTACCTAAAAGAATTAAGATTTCGGTTTTGATAAGTTGATAAGACCAAAAAATTATGATTTCTTGTAATTTCATCAATACATAGTTATGATGTACCTAATCTTTTGCTAAACCGATTCCTTACACACTTTACCATTTTGAAAAATTTTCAACACCCGAAAATACGGTATTATAAAAGTTTGGTCAACGACTACCTTACCGCGATGAAAACGACCACGCGCTCGAGACCGGAGGTTGAAACAGTTGAAACGACAAAGAGTTTTGTTTGCAGGACACGCAAACACAACGAAATTTCATCAGCAATACACCAGTACCACTCTGGAGAAATACACGGTTGTAACGATAAGAAAAATTAAATGGAGTATTTACCTTGCTTGATATCTGCGTAGTGGTGCTCTAATGGTTCTATTTCTACGACGGGATTCAATAAAACTGAAAAAGCACATTTTCAACTATTACTTTTATGACGTGATAAGATGGAAGTAGGTACCTAATTTACAAAATTTGGGCATATTTAAGATACGCATTTTAAATACGAATGTCACTAAAGCGAGTACTTTAAACAGACGACAGCGTTCAAGAAGTGACAAGATAAATAATGAATAATGCATGATGTCTTATTACAAAAAAAAATTTATTCAAATAATTAGCCGAACTCCACTTATTCGGCGATACAAGCATGTAATATTAAATATAAATCAAGAGAAAAAATAATATAAAAGAGGTCTAGCGATAGACATGTTTACTTCGCATTATAATCTACGAAATTTTTTTAATATTTTTATACAGTACTTTGAAATAAAAATTGTAACAAATTGACATAATAAAATTACTAAAAATAAAATCAAACATTCAAGTGTGTTATTAAGAAATTGTTATATTATGGTAAGTTCATTTTGTGGCTATAATAAACGCTCATGAACACACTAAGTAAATACATTGTATAATTTATAGAATGAGCGCCTCTATAGCTTTTTCCTCTTTTCGTTTTTTTTTCCTTTTTAGTGAATTAACCTAAATTTAAAACGTGTCTTAGCCATATGCTGAGACCATAGAATGAAAATATCCAACTCCTTTATAATTCAGTATAGTCACATACGTTTATAAAATACTGAAATTTTCATTACCACGGTCGACCTCCTTGAATCAATATATTTTAACATCTATTTTATACATAAATAAATTTAATCTTATTTACCACTCTTCGTTTTCGTAGCCGGCGTTCTTTTGGCTCTTTTTCCAACGCTTGCTCTTGCCTTAGTTACTTTTGCGCTACTTTCTGTAAGTCATAAAAATAATAATTACGATAACCATAGGTTAATATTGAACCAATCGTATTGCGTAACTTCTTCAAGGACAACGACTTACCAACTTTTCCGTCATTGGATTGAGGTTTTTTGGGCGTTCTAGGTGCCGCCGTTCTCTTGGCTTTAGCTGGACTCTCTGAAAAATGAGCAAACACTTGAGCAATAATATTTCATCTTAATTTGGAGGCGTAGTTGGAAAACGAAACATACTTTTAGCAGGTTTGGCTTTTGATTGTTTCTTATCCGTATTATTCGTAGCTTTCGCAGCACTAGCGACCAATTTAATTGATGGCGTTGAAAACGACGTTAATACGTTGTTAGCTTTTGCTGCAGAACGTCCTCTACTTGCTCTTGCAGGTGTTTTAGCGGCGGGAGTTTCCGCAGTCGGTTTCTCCTTAGCGACTTTTTTAGCCGGTACGTTATTTTCACTCTTAGGAGCTCCTCTTTTCCTTGTTTCTTTTTTCTCAGCAGGAACGTCATTGGAGGGAGTTGTACTATTAATTTCTTTCTTGACCGGCGTGTTATTGGAAACAGGTTTTTTCTTGGGAGTTTTTTTCTTAGGAGCGGGTTTACTTTTCGTAGCCCTGACCGGCTTCAGTTTAGGAGTCGCTACATTGTTGGCTTTTGGTTCAGGTTTCACTTTTGGTGTTGCTTCTTTTTTTACAGCAACGGGCTTCTTTTTTGGGGTGGCCTTTTTCGGTGTCGCTTTGGCTTTCACTCCTGCAAAAATAATTAACCACATTACACTCGGAATTTTTAAATCTAGTAATTATCCAATACCGAATACGAATACTTACTTCCACCAGCTTTAACCCTTTTAACACCCATTCTTCAAAATGTTTCAATGCACATAAATGTTTATAAGCGATTAAGTGGAACTAGTGAATTACACCTAAAATAGAACGTAACAAAAATTTATTAATTAAATTCCGCATTCAATGTTGAATAAACACATTTGATAAAATCAAAACACAAAAATCACTATAATTCGTGTACGACTACCCCATCAAATACAAACAACGAGCAAGCGTGCGGTAGTTTACACATAACCGTCACCAGCAAAGAACAATAGAAAAAATTTTAAATCGTTAATTAACGCGGGCCACTTACTTTCAGCAATTCGGTCTATCACTAAGGATGAATATTATTAAGTCAAACTATATTTTAAAAATATAGAATAATTAAAGTCATTAACCAAAATTCGGACGTTAATTCATTTGGTGTAAACAATATTTTAAAATAATAATATTGATAAGACTGTTATTCCGCCATTTCTGTCAAAATAAGTTGTGAGAGAGGTTACTTCCTTCGTTGTGTAATCAGATCTGTGACATAGAAACCGTCAGCGCTCTCTATTACTGCTATTCGAAATGAGCCTTCAAAAGAAAAACCGCGGGAAAGATTGAAAAAATTAAAAAATTCTATCCACGCTTTGTATCCACGTCTACATTCATCGATAATGATGAAAATATTCAGTGAATTTTTTTCCCAAAGGCTCGATTATGAGTAAAAAGTAAAAGTATCGAAAAAACTGAATCGTCAGTGAAAATTTTGGGTAAAATGTTTGAGAGGAAATAAAAATTCAAGTAGTTTCAAGTTCAACATTATTTATTACTCAGCACCGATACAATTAAGATTAACCAACAATGAATACCAAATCAATGATAGAAATAGATAAAATGATAAAATAAAATAATATACTTATTATAAAATGATAATAACAAACCGAAATCTTCATTCTTTTGCTCAAGTCAGTTGGGCACTTATTTGTTTTAGAATCCGTAAACGGATACTTGTGCTTTGTGCACTACATAAGTATTGGAATAAATAATCCATAATCGTAATTTTACTTTGGGCGCAACACAATCGACAATTAATTAAAAACGTCGTAATTTTTTCAACTACTAGGTACGACGGTGGCGATACCACATACTTGATTGTAGTGTTCCGGTTTATCCAAACTTTCAACTAAAAATTCACCTAAACTTCGTTTGGAAATTGCACGTCCAGGAGACGAGTCGTGTTTTATAGTATATGGAGTGTTGGGAGTATCAGCTATATGAGGTGGAAGAACAGCAATCCATTTTAAACTATCTTCTTTTTTCAAAAGGTCAAACATTCGTTGATGATCTGCATTAAGATCTTTGAAAATTTGCGGTACTTTCTCCGGTTCGTAAAACAAGAAGGCTGTAGTGGCAAATGATATAAGCTACGATTACAATTTGCCAGTAACATACGACGGCAATTTTACATGAGATCAACCTCGTCATGTCGTCATGAGTGTTTCAATGATAAGAAAATAAAACGTCTTGAACATACCTGATAAACAAACCGATATCTTTTCAATGTTGGCTTTTTTCATGGCTGAAAGTATATTCGCAAGACCCGTTGACATTGCCGTTGTAGGACCTAAAAACACAATACGCAGTGAAAAGAAAGTTACAACACAAAAAGTCAATACCTTTGCAAAATTATAAAGAATATGCTTTACTGAGGTCATTCCTCGTTCCCAATGTCACAACAACGGCATCTCGTCCCTCAACGGTTTTTTCAACGTCGCTTTCGACAAGAACATCTCCTTGAATTATTTCTATCTTGTTACGATAATTTTCTGCCATTCGACTGGGATCTCGAAGTAAAGCACGAACTTCCAGGCCTATAAAATCGCATACTTCAGTACTCGGGTAATAAGCAAAAAACAAAATCTAATCAGTTGAAAATACCTAAATTCAACGCTGCCTCAATGGCACAAACTCCGGTCATGCCACTGGCACCGAAAATTGCAATTTTCTTCATTTTTCTTGATGTTAACCTGGAACACTAATACCATATCACAATAAAATAAAATTGCGTCATTCAAATCATTAATAGTCACTGAAAAGAAAATCGTTAACAATTCGCGATTCAACTATTCAAGACGTGAATTATTAATCAATTTTCAATTAACGAACAACACTCGTTTTCATTGACGGCGTACGTGACTTTCTAACTTACCCGTACAACTGAATCAAAACTCAGGCAGACGAAGGATATCCGCAGATGCGTTACTTATCTCAAACTTTACTTTGACTATCTTCAATTATGCTACTACTGTATCAACTCAGCAAAGTTGGAACTGAAAATATTAATTCAAAATTAATTAATTAAATTACTTACAAAAATTTGGAAGTTCGGCACTCTTATCAATCACTCACTTGAAATTTTTTACTGATAACGACGAGAACGACCAATGAGAAAAAGTTTGTTGAATACTGCTCTCTTTTGATGAAATTCTGAAGTTGATTTTCAAAAAAAATTTCAATAGTTTCTCAATCTCTCTAAGGTGTACATGTTTCATGATTTTTAAAGGCATCATTTTGTAGATCACTTTTTGATTCAAATACAAAAATATTCGAAACCTTGGCAAGTTTTTTTCAGAAAAACTCCAGTGTTTCCGTTTATTTTTTTTTCGATTTGTCGTGATTCGTGATTCTTATTTTTTACTGAATTTTATAAGTTTAACTATGATTTATGTGTAATTTTACATGAATTTTACGTTTTTAATGCTCGAAAAGCTAGATTAGATCGGCTTACTTATTTGTTAGCGTATCGGTTGACAAATTTACGTGTTTCAATTGCTGTCCAAGTTCATGTAATGGCGAATTGTTATGTAGTAACTGCTCACAAAGCTACAGCAGTAACATCATGTGTTACCGGTATGCAACATTTTACTTTAATTTTGAGTCATTCCTTCTTGATCTGTTAAATGTTATTCTGTTGATGTGCATAATATTATTGGCTCAAGGTGTAATTAGCTCTGTTCGGGCCACGCTTCACAAGTTCCACAATTTGAGTTGTGGAACTAAAACTACCACTACTTTGAAACTTCCACGCCGAACCTCATCGAGCTCACGAGCTCGATGAAGTTTATCGTGGAAGTTGTGGAACTTCTGGTGGAGGTGGCCCGAACAAACTTTTTGTCAAACACCGGTGTGTTCTAGTCTGTAGGGGTAAAATTATGTATGCATAATTACACATTTCTCCACCTAATTTTTATTTTCATTTGCAGGAAACTTTACCTCGGGAAAGGATTTAAACTTGATCCTTGCCAAAAACAATCGATTAGAGGTACATCTGGTAACACCGGAAGGTTTGCGAGCTATCAAAGAAATTGGTATTTATGGAAAAATTGCTGTTATGAAGTTGTTCCGGCCGCCGGTAATTGTTTTCGAATTTGAATGAAACAATGAAATACTGCGATGATTCTAATTTATTTTGATTTTTTAATAGAACGCTACGAAAGATTTATTGTTTTTGATTACAACGCGGTATAATGCTATGATTCTGCAATGTCAAGGAGACAGTGAAAATTTTGATATAATTACAAAAGCTCATGGAAATGTTGCTGATCGGATTGGTAAACCATCGGAAAATGGAATTATCGCTATCGTTGATCCGTTGGCTCGTGCTATTGGATTACGCTTATATGATGGATTATTCAAAATTATACCATTGGAGAAAGATAACAGTGAATTGCGCGCTTGTAGCATACGGTAATACTTTGTAACTTCAGCTGTTTTGTCATGCGCTCAATTT
Organism: Paracoccus marginatus; assembly: GCA_900065295.1. Taxonomy (NCBI): domain Eukaryota; kingdom Metazoa; phylum Arthropoda; class Insecta; order Hemiptera; family Pseudococcidae; genus Paracoccus; species Paracoccus marginatus. The sequence continues at coordinate 18,554 of FIZT01050780.1, forward strand.
TCAATTATATTGTTGTATTTTTCATTGTAGAATGGAAGAAGTTGAAGTATTCGATATTGAATTTTTACACGGTTGTGCTAATCCTACTATAATTTTAATCCATCAAGACGTGAATGGTCGGCATATCAAAACGCACGAAATTTCTCTGAAAGATAAAGAGTTTACAAAAAATCCTTGGAAACAGGATAATATAGAAAATGAAGCGTCTATGATTATTCCTGTTCCTGAACCTATTTGTGGTGCCATAATTGTCGGTCAAGAGTCGATTCTTTATCACAACGGAGTGTCTTACGTAGCTGTTGCTCCGCCAGTTATTAAAGTGAGTTATAATATCCTTTTTCAACCGTTTCACTCCCATTCAGTAATTGTTATTCGTTTTCAAAATTGTTTTTATAGGAAAGTAACGTTTGTTGTTATGCGAGAATTGATGCCAGAGGTACGAGCTATTTACTAGGTGATATGTCTGGTCATTTATTAATGTTGTTGCTGATCACCGAAGAAAATCCCGACGGTACAATTAAAGTTAAAAAACCCAAAGTTGAAGTTCTAGGTAAATTATCTACTGTTATATCGGTTGTTGTTTCATTCGTTGCACCTAACTAATTCCATTTACAGGTGAAATTAGTATTCCAGAATCCATTACGTATCTAGATAATAGCGTTTTGTTTATTGGATCACGATTGGGAGACTCTCAACTCGTTAAATTGAACAAAGTACCGGACGAATCTGGGTCGTATGTTACGGTCATGGAAACTTTTACCAATTTAGGGCCTATTATCGATATGATTGTGGTGGATTTGGAAAGACAAGGACAAGGGCAGCTAATCACTTGTTCAGGTATTTTGACTTTGAATTTTTTCTTTTACAATGAGGATTAGATTGAGAAATTTATTGAATAATTGCGTTTTACAGGAGCATATAAAGAAGGCTCTCTTAGAATTATTCGTAATGGTATCGGAATTCAAGAGCACGCATCCATAGATTTACCCGGTATCAAAGGCATATGGGCTTTGAATTTCGCTTCGGCCGAAGGCCTGAACGATACTATTGTTTTATCATTCGTCGGCCATACCAGGTAAACGATTTTAATTTTTCTTTATTAGCATATTGAATGCAGTATCTAAATTGATTTAAATTTCAGAATATTGACCTTACATGGAGAAGAAGTTGAAGAAACTGAAATTTCTGGATTCCTTTCCGATAAACAAACATTTTACTGTGGTAACGTAAACCAAGATTTGATCATTCAAGTGACTTCATTCAGCGCTCGATTAATTTCCACTCACAAGAAACAACTTTTGAGGTGAAATACTGAAAAATTTTCAATGTTTTCGGTATTGATCGGTTTTTTAATAAATCACAATTCTCTTAGCGAATGGAAGCCCGAAGGTGATAAGACGATAAGCGTTGTCGCATGTAACGGAGGCCAGATTGTTTGCGCAGCTGGAAGTGAACTTTATTACTTGGAACTGATTATGGATGAAATTGTTAAGAAAAAGTAAATAAACCCTGAACTGAACCCACTCCTTGTATCTGACGATGGAGAAAATTAAATATCGATATTTTTCAACAGATCTGTCACATTAGAACATGATGTATCATGCCTCGATATGTCACCTGTATCAAATGTCGATTCTAAAGAAGAAAAATCTGAATACGTTGCCGTTGGCTTATGGACGGATATTAGCGCGCGTGTTTTGAAACTCCCTACGTTGGAAGAATTGTGTCGAGAACAACTTGGCGGAGGTGATTATTCCCTTCTTGTTTATATTTTTTCCACCAATGAAAACGTACTCATGGAGTTTTTTTTTTTTATTTAGAAATTATCGCAAGATCAATTCTAATGACAGTATTTGAAGGTATAACTTATTTATTGTGTGCTCTTGGAGACGGTTCCATGTTCTACTTCAATATGGACAGAAATACGGGAAAATTATCCGATAGAAAAAAGGTATCATTTCATTGTTCAGCGCAAATAACTCTTCAAAAAAAAAATAATTTTTTAAATTTTATTTCAGGTTACGTTAGGAACACAGCCCATAGTACTGAGTACCTTTAGATCGTTATCGACAACAAACGTATTCGCGTGCTCGGATAGACCGACAGTTATATACTCTTCTAATCATAAACTAGTGTTTTCCAATGTGAATCTGAAACAAGTCAATCACATGTGCTCGCTGAATACCGAAGCCTACCCCGATAGTTTGGCAATGGCCACTGATAACACAGTCACAATTGGTACTATAGACGAAATACAAAAATTACATATTCGGACTATCCCATTAGGAGAAGCACCTCGTAGAATTGCTTATCAAGAAGCTTCTCAAGTACGTAATTGCAGCATATTTTTTTTCTTTTATAGCGATTTCAATAAAATTGATTTTTCTTTTTTCGCTCAGACATTTGGTGTTATTACGATGCGAGTCGATCAATTGGATGGTGGGAATGCTTGTCCGTCCCGGCCTAGCGCTAGTACTTTAGCTCAAAGTTCATCCCAATCTACATTAAGCCCAATGTCCTTGGTGAATAAGAACAGTTGCACTATCTATCCTGATATGGGTACCGAAGTAGAAGTTCATAATTTATTAATTATTGATCAGAATACATTCGAAGGTGAAGTTATTTAATTTTGATGAGCAATGCAGCAAACTACATACGTATAAACTCCGAATTAACTTGTTTCTTTCAATTTATAGTACTCCACGCCCATCAATTACCAGCCAACGAATACGCACTGAGTTTAGAATCGTGTAAATTAGGCGACGATCCGAATTACTACTACATTATCGGCACGGCATTTGTGAATCCCGAAGAAAGCGAGCCAAAAGTCGGCCGTATAATTATGTTCCAATACGACGAAGGTAAACTGACGCAGATCGCTGAGAAAGAAGTCAAAGGGGCATGCTACTCTTTAGTCGAGTTCAACGGCAAGCTGTTGGCTAGTATAAACAGTACGGTTAGATTATTCGAGTGGACTGCTGAGAAAGAATTACGTATCGAGTGCAGCCATTTCAACAACATTATCGCTTTGTACATCAAAACCAAAGGAGATTTCGTTCTCATCGGAGATTTAATGCGATCCATGACTTTGCTTCAATACAAAACTATGGAAGGAAGTTTCGAAGAAGTTAGTATTTCAACGTTCGATCGCTGGATCAGTGAAAAAATAATTACAAAATTTTTACAACTATTTTGTTGTAGATTTCTCGAGATTACAATCCTAATTGGATGACGTCTGTTGAAATAATGGACGACGACACGTTCTTAGGAACCGAAAATCATCTTAATTTATTCGTTTGCCAAAAAGATAGGTAAGTTTACACCAATCTTCTGCCGGAAAAATACGTAAAAAGCTTCTCACGATGTACGATAAATAATTCTTTCAGCGCTGCAACGACTGATGAAGAAAGGCAACAAATGCAAGAAATTGGTCATTTCCATTTAGGTGACATGGTCAACGTATTTAGACACGGTTCCTTAGTAATGCAACACTCCGGTGACACAACTACTCCTACTCACGGATGTATACTGTTCGGTACAGTTTGCGGAGCAATAGGTGCGAAATCGAGTGTTTAATTTTCGAAAAAAAATCTTCCAATATTTACCTATTTTTTTTCATCCGTAGGTCTGGTTTCGCAAGTTTCTCCGTTGTGGTTCGATTTCTTACACGGTTTACAAGATAAACTCAGCGACGTAATTAAAGCAGTTGGCAAAATCGATCATAAGTTTTGGCGTAGTTTCTACACAGACGTAAAGTGCGAACCTAGCGAAGGTTTCATTGACGGCGACTTAATTGAAAGTTTTCTAGATTTATCACAAAAAGATATGGAACAAGTGGTGGAATCTTTGAAGGTAGTTAAAGACGAGTTTTCTATTAGTCATCGTCGCATCATTGATTCATTATCGATTTTAAATTTCAGGGAAGTCCTCATCAATTCCCATCGGACAAAGATCAGGTTAATAGCCCAGTAAAACAAGATGTCACAGTTAATGATATCATTAAATTAGTCGAGGATCTCACCAGAATACATTAAAACACCGGTTGTTTGCTCTTGCGGAACCTGTATCGAAAACTGTGTAACGAAGCATTTTTTTTTCCTACCATGTAATGTATATTTTGTGTAAACTTATAAATAAGGTAGAATAATTTATTAAAAGTATTTTAATAAAAAAATGATTTCTTATTTTTTTTTTGTGTGTTAATTTTATACAAAAGTCGTATATTTTTCTTCTTTGAAAAATGAAAACAACGTGAAACTGAGAATAATTTATACTTTGTGATTGAATTAATAAAATCTGATTTGGATAAGTAGGCTGTTACTTTTGTAACCAAGAGAAAATCTTATCACTTCCGGTACCATCGATGGCACTAAATTCAGTTGTAGCAATGGTTTGAGGAATTTGGGATTTGAGTTTTTCGATTTGTAACATGAGAAGAGCTTCGTTACGCATTTGACGATAGGACATATCCATTTTAGTGAGCACCAGAAGTATCTGCAAACAAAAAAATTATTTCCGCCGAATCGTTAAACATAATGGTTGTCTGAATTTTATCTCCTACCGTTGCCTTTTTCAGCTGCGGTTCAGTGAGAAGAGAATACAGCAGAATTCCGGAAGCAGAAATTTGACACAAGTTGCTGGCATCCACGACGAATATTATTTTCTCAACGAAGTTGTAATAATGGTGCCATAACGGAGCAACTGTTCCACCTAGTTCCCGTATAATGAGCGATTTATTACTGGGGAGTCTGATTTTGTACATGCTAGTTCCAACCGTAGGTACACTGCTTGTTGTTTCATTTATTTCGCTTTTTCGTTGCAGTTTCCTCAACAGCAAAGTTTTACCCGAACCTGTAGCTCCGACGCAAATGCAGGTTATTTTCGGACGTGATTCTGAAAATTTAACGAGCACATCATAAGCAATGATTTTGAAATTAGGGTTGAATATTTTTGATACGTACGTTTCATTTTTTAAAAAATTGAATACCCAACAATTTAATGACAGGGGTGTTGGTTGATTTTGAAGGGTTAGGGTTGCTAAGGAGAATTCAAAATAATAATAAATGCATAGGTACGTCGCGTCGTATGCAATCATAACTTTATTGTTTCAGTGGAGGCGGAAAAGTAATGATTTTTTGTTCAAGTGCTAACGATAGTTCGTCGAATTAATATTGAAATTTTGATTTTGAAACATAAATTTTAAAACTGGCTCTGAAAAAGCTTGTTGTAAAGCAGAAAAAGAAATCAATTGATGCGACGAAAATATTTTTAATAAAAGAGAAAACTAGGTAAGCAATTCGGCTAGCGCTCCTTGCGGTTTTTAAAATAATTATTTTCAGGGTTTCCGTAGGAAAGTTGGAAAGTTGGAAACGAAAAATAGACCCGTTCAAACTTTGACTATACATATATGGACTGAGCTATGTAGTAGAAAATCCTACCACCGGACCGGTGAAGGACAAACGCAGTCCAAATTTTAGAGGGTCATTACTGCGCATACGCGCAATGTTAACAAGTTGATTAAGCCCCGCACCGCACCGTTTGGAAGAGATGCCCTCGTACTATACCGTGATGGT
>FIZT01050797.1:0-12542 GCA_900065295.1 Paracoccus marginatus
GCCTTGGTCCCGACTCAAAATCGATCTGCCGGTTCGGGTACTTCCCTTGTAAGTAATTTCTCCAACTGGTAGTTCAATTTAGGATGGAGTGAAATAGAAAACATATCTTGAATTTTGACCAAATTCGGTGGGGTAGTTTACTTTGAGGTAAGGGAGTCCCAAAAAATTTTTAGCTCCCTAGGTGCAAAGGGAGGGAGGCAGGAGGTCCCCAAAGTGCACCTCCTTTTGAAAAAAACACTGTTTTTTGTGCTTTTTAACCATCAGTCAAAATGGTGTGAGAAACCCTTATTCGCGCTTAAAAGGTGCAGTTTGAGTTTCTGCATCTTGCTGGACCATCGCCATCCTTTTTGAATCAAAACTCAGACTGCTACCCAAGGGGGTCGAAGAGTTACAGATCGCAATATTTCAGTACAAATGAAAGAAAGTGGTCAAATGAAGAAACTAATCGCGGATTCGTGTTCAGCAGGTCAAACTACCTCTATATGGATCCTTTCAATGATTGTTTTTTTTTTAAGTTGAGAAATTTTAATTTTCGTCATTTTTATTTTTTTCCAAATTGAATTTTTTCTGGATAATTTAATTTTTCAAATTTGAGCAAAACGTTAGCTGAAATGGTCGAAATGGGGGTAGTTTGACCTGCTGAATTCGAATCCGCATTTAGTTTTTTTATTTGACCACTTTCAGTAGATATGTTTTTTATTTCACTCCACCGTATAGTTCATTCAACTCGAATTTTCTTCGGTAAAGTGGTGCTTTGGCCCTCGTAGATAATGGGATTTCATTCTAAAAACAATGCATACGTAGCACAGGTACCTACGTATTTTTTTTGGCACAAAAAAATTAAACCCAAAAACAATACACTAAATAAGGTTATACGGTAGAATCGACGAACGCGACGTGGTTTAATTTTCGGTAACAAAATGACAAACGCTGTCGCTGAAGGCGAATTAATATGAAACAATAGAGAGACTCGTGGTATATTTGTGGAGTTGAGACACGGAGGCTGGAGAAGGGAGGTAGACCGAGCGAGCGAGATGTGTAACGACGACATCGTCGAGTAAATAGAATACACTTCGTCGCTCGTGTACGAGCATGTATATGGTACCTACGTACGTAATATACTCGGCACGGCGAACAGGAACAATTTTTATCTCTGTTTGCCCGAAACCGAAAACCTAAAAACCATCTCATTTCTGTATTGTTAACGGGAACGTATGTTTTTGAAGGGAAATAACGACGTTTTATCTGAAATACACGACGAATGATAATTTACTTTTATACTCGGTTTCATTTCGTCGTCATCGTCATCGTCATGTACCAGAGTTCGCGTATACCTACACGAGATTACAACCGTAAATAGCGAGATACGAGCACGAGGGTAATATGCCTTTTGGGTGAGTGGTATCGTCGCGTCGTCGATTTCATTCTGACGAGAAAATTTCAACGATGAGGTCTGCTTTTGATGTTAGATGATGATACCAGGCAGGTATCTATCGAGCCAATTTTTTTTTCGAAGTTTGGAATTTCAATTTCGATGGCAATTTCCTATACATATTGTATCATTGAATACAGAATGAGATGTTTTCTAATGGAATCTTGAGCGGTTATTACAAGATATGGGATTGAGACTATTTCTCAGGCTCGATGATTTTTTTTTGTGAATTGAACTTGGAAGATTAAAACGTTGATGGCATATAATCGTATGATATATTCAATTATGAGAAAAGTGTGAATTTTCGCTCGCTGAGAATTGGTTCGTTTTCTCATCGACGGTTGGGTGCATGGTGGAAACCTTGAGGCTGAGACTATGGCGAATACTTTGCAACGAAGCGGAATATTCTCTTCCTACGTTACAGACTGGTCCGATCGACCGATAGGGGTACCCTCTTCACATTAATCACACCATCTGTCTGTGAAAGGTTCAATTATCTCGATACGATTGAGCGTATGTGTGCAAACTTATTAAAAAATCGTTTGTACGGTACTGTCGCGCGGTGAGATTTTCTCTATCGGGGCACAGTAGAGAAAAATCTCGATATACGAGCATCAGCTTACAATCTAGCGAAAGAGTACGATACGAAGGCGATATCAGGCTGACCCATTCACCTTACTCTCATATGTTATTCGAATGACACACGCATGCGATCACAATATTTATTCTCACTTGGAGGTATGACCAGCAGAGCCACGCAATTCTTGGCGACACGCTTGACTGTTGGGTTTTTTACTCTCCGCGCGCTTTTCCCATAAGCACCTACCACCCCAACGTCTAACGCCTTTTTAAAAGCGCCGCGAGCGAGACGCGTACAGCCCAAATACGAGTTATATGTATAGCCTGCGATCTCGCCACTCGATCGGATCGCACCGTGTATCGCGTTAATCTCTCATTGAACGAATCGATCTGTTCGATAGGAGCTTTATAAAACGCGCGTCCACCGAGTCCGAATACCAATATTACCATCTAGTCTAGTTTGGCGAACCAAACACCGATGACAGATTTACGCGTTTGAATGAGCGACGAAAAATTTTAATTGACGGAATCTGGCGTGGCGCACCGCGCCTCAGTGGTAGTGCGTATTATGATTACAGTCTCTCGGTTATGTGTGTTTTATGTATTTTAATCGAGCGCCCCAGCCCGCGTATATTATTTGTATATACGTGTATGAGAGTATTTATAAGGTATAAATGTATATTCGATAACCAGCCGAGAGAATTGTTACTAGATCTTGGCTACCAGTTAATCGAAATGAAACTAGTTTTGCGGCTTGTCAAGGCACATTAAAATTCTTCTTCTCAAGCCAGCATTTTATAAACGGCGTGTCCACGTAAAACTGTACCGTACGCGCATTTTCACCAAATTATATACATATGTACATATATCACGCATATCGCTCGTTTAAATGCCTCTGCGCTCTTCCGTTCGCATGGGATATCATTCGTCGAAGAATTTTTGTACATTAAAGCTCCCTTTGAAAGTTGTTTTAGACCGCTGCGCTGCAGATCGAGTTCGAGTGTATCCTGGACGTTATTTTTGAAAATTGTTTTTTTCGAATTTTCAATAGGGATCGAAATTTTTTCGATTGGTTTCTCACTCACAGGATACTACTCACTAAAAGTGTGAAAATTGTAAATTTTGTAGCTTTGAAAATTCTGTAAAAATGAAAAATGAAAAATTCTGTAAAAATATAAAATTCTATAAAAATTGAAAATATAAACAAATGGAAAATTTTCAATTTCTGTAGGAATAAAATTTTTTTGTAAAAATGAGAAATTCTGTAAAAATGGAAAATTTTGTAAAAATTAAAAATTTTCAAATTCTGTGAAAATGGAAAAATTTTGTAAAATTTGAAAATTCTGTAAAAATAATAAAATAGAAAATTCTGTGAAAATGAAAAATTTTGCAAAAATATAGTATTTTATAAAAATTAAAAATTTTCAAATTCTGTGAAAATGAAAAAATTTTGTGAAATTTTGGAATGAAGAATTCTGTAAAAATAAAAAATTCTATAAAAATTGGAAATTTAATTCTGTAAAAATGAAAAATTTTGCAAAAATAAAATATTCTGTAAAAAATGAACATTTTCAAATTCTGTAAAAATGAAAATTTGTTGTAAAATTCAAAAATGAAGAATTCTGTAAAAATGAGAAATTCTGTAGAAATAAAAATGAAAATTGACAATTTTGCAAAAATATAATATTCTGTGAAAAATGAAAAATTTTCAAATTCTGTAAAAATTTGAAAATTTGAAAATGAATAATAATTCTTTAAAAATGAGAAATTCTGTAAAAATAAAAAAAATTGTATGAAAATTGAAAATTTTGCGAAGTATAATATTCTGTAAAAAATGAAAAATTCTGTAAAAATTAAATTCTATATGAAAATAGAAAAATTTTGTGACAATATAAAATTCTATAAAAATTGAAAATTTAAAAATTCTGCGATGGCGTGTGCTCAGAGAAAATGAGGAATTCCTACTTTCTAAAATCTATACGTAGATAGCCCCTCCTGTCTCGGTCAACCCATGTCATAAAAACTCGATCATTTAGGTACCACCTACATTTTCATATTTGTATTACCATTACGAAAAATAGCAGACCTTTCATATATTGGTATTCCTATATCCATCCATACCCAACTAGCCAAACATCGAAACGTGTCGAGAATCCCAAGCAATTACTTTGAAATCTGTCGATGCCATCCAGCGAGCTGCTGTGGCAGTTGGACGGCTGCAACCGCAGGAATGTTGCGGCTACCCACATAGCTTCTTTGGTCCTTTGAAGAGGACACCTCTGTGGTGTGTAGTGGTCAGGGCCACGCGGACGATACGCAGCTTGGCATCGCAGTTTCTTACTTCTTCCAACACCTACGAATTCGTCTCGATGAGACTCGACTGTCGACCCTTCGACTTGGAGTCTCGTTACGCGGACACGAACGCCTATCGCGGACATCTAAATCACCTCGTCAAGAGCTCATCTCGGTAAATTAATTAAAGAGACCGATACGGAAAGTATCGAGTATCGAATTGTTCGATTGGGACGATTACGGTGGCTGTCGGTGGCGCCGTTGCCGATTTTTATCTAAAAATACGCTCAGACCTTTCGCTTCGCACTTATTGTCGAGCCGCGTGTGCGTGTTCGCACTTGATACACCTCATCAGTTCGCTAATATAAACGTTAAGCCCGAGCAAGCGATTCGATCTGTCTATCTTTTTCCATCTCGCAGGCTAGCTCGTAACTCTCTGGATAGATAGATACCTATATTACGGGCTACTGGTTGTGTCGTTGTGTTTTGTGCTGCTGATGTGAGAGTTTTTTTTTTTTATTTTTATACTAAATTGTCATTAAAATAAGCGAGACACTGGCAGGCTTGCGGGAAAAAATAAACACGAGCAGCCCTTATCAAGATCGATCGTTAACAAATTCTCGATAATTTTACAACTTAATCACCGTTTAGGGGTTCGTAAAGTGTTCGGATATTCCCATCGCTCGTTTAGAATGTTTGAATGGGTAGAATTGCGATCGTAAGTTTTATTTTCGATCACCTGGATACACTTAATTAAGGTACTGGACCGTAATAGGTGGGTATTTAATGTCGAAAGAATTTTCTAACCGATTGGCTATAATTCTCACTCTTCCCTTTTCTTGCTTTCGTGGAAATATTTTTTTAACGACTTCTGTGTTTCTGGGACCAATCGACGAATTTAGTTCTTCTCAAATCAGACTCTAAAACATTCATTGGATATTTTTGAATCGTTTTGGGGCACTTTAGAAGGGATTTTTGGCTAGGAAAAATGGTAATTTTTAGCTTAGGTCAGTATATACGTACCTATTCTCTTCGTAAAAATGAAAAATTTCGTAGAAATTGAAAATTTTGAAAGTCTGTGGAAATAGAAAATTTTTCAAAAAGTTGAATTTCTGTGAAAATTTCTAAAGAAAAAAAAAAAAAAAAATAGTAAGAATGAGAAAATTTGAAACTTTAAAATTTGTAAAAATGAAAAAAAAAAGAATTTATCCACTTCACTTTTTATTGGAAAAAAGAAATTATTCAATCTTTCTGCTAGATCGTCCCAAATTCGAACTTTTGTGCCCTTTAAAAAAAATCTAGATTCGCTAATGACGATATGATAATATTGATATGTAAATCAACTAAACAATTTTTTCTTTTATCTTCTTGTTTCAGGTAAACAGAATTTTTTATTCTGATGGCTTCAGCAATCGAAGAAGATTTTCAAAAAATCCACGTACATTCTAATATGCTTCTCGCGTTATACCGACAGAAAATGAATCCCACCTCGAGGTAATGAATTAATCGCTTAAACTTGCGTGCCCACCTAATTACTCATCGCGGTACGCGGCGGTGATACCATTTGTTTGAAAAAAATTGCCATTTTCGCCATGTACGTACGTGTGGCCTTTCTACTCGTTGGCAGCGAGTATACGTTAGCATAGCGGGTGCTAGCAGGTTTAATTTTATGATATATTGGGTTAACTTGAAAAAGCATTTCACGTCAAATGATCTTCCCAAATAGTTATGGAAAAGCATCCAGTCCGGTCTGTGGTCGTTGTCAGCCAAACTGGTGTTAAAGATAAAGCGAAATACAATAATTAAATAGCGGGACCGCGTAGCGCGTACAGCTCGGCCACCTCGAGTTTACGTTTTCAATTTACGACTTGACGTTGATAAACGTTCGAAGACGAATTTGTAATACGAACAAGGCGGAGTAGAGTGTATCGTAATAAAAGTAATTTTTGATGGTATGTAACGTAGTATACATATATCTGGGTAAAGCTACACACGAGTCGAACTTGTAGGTACCCATAAACGTTTCATGTAGTACGTCTATGTAGTATCTATGTATATGTCTGTCCAACCTACCCACAGAAACAGATACATACACAAGTAAGTACCTACGTATAATTCGTAGGTAAGGTACTTATTAAGCCAAGCACAGTAGTGTACCGAAGAATATATGGTGAAGATTTCTCACCGATTTGCCGGACATTTAAAAGCCTAATGCGGCTGCTGCGGTGCGCAGCGCAACATGAGAGCGTGAAAAATGAAAAACCTGGCACGAGCGGTATCAATTGTGATTATAAAAACGTTTCTGAGACGGAGACGGCAACGACCAAGGCGATGTTGGTAAACACATTGTAGTACACGGCAATTACGAGCCAGTGGTCTGGCATGCAGCTTGTCAATTGAAGATCGATGAGGCTTACCGCCAAAGTCAATATAATTACGGCTGAAATGAAGAGACGCAACGGTTAGTCTACGGGCTGGAGTTGCTCTCGTCGACGACCGGCGTGCCTGCTGGCATCTTTGATGTACGGTTCAGCGTCGTATCGGATGAAATTGGTGAGATATTTTGTGCTGCACGTACGTACGTACCGTCGTCGTACCTATGTATAGAGCCAAATCATCCATTACACAGAGTAGACAATTGCCTAGGGCCTACGAACTTTTTGGGCCTACGAAGCACGAACATTCACTTTTTATATGCTAAAACTGAAATTCTTTCAAAACATTTTTCAAAATTTTCACCCTCGCTTCGCTCGGGCCCTATTCTGTTCCGCGTTTTCAAAATTTAATTTATCAAAAATAGCCTTCCGAGGCTCCAGTCCCCCACGAACGTAGTAATATAATAACGACTGGGCATATAAACTAAAAAAAAAATTTGAAGCAGTAAATTGTCTAGGGCTTATGAAAACCTAGTTCGGTTCTGCCTATGTACATAGGTGCAAGGTAAGTGCGATGAAATATCTTACACTTGGTAGAACGATGTCACGTTGTGTGAATTTGCGTTTGTGTACGTCAATATATAGGAACGTTTTATCAAGGTTGAAGTCAATTATCACTCATATTGTCGCTGCAAGCTAAATTTTCTACTTTTTTCTTCCATCATCGGTAGGTGCTTGACTTACGATGTATTGCTGTGTAATGATTGTAGGTATGTGACCTCGTGATTGAATCATTTTCACGATATCAGTTGATGAAATTGAGCGAAAGTATCGAGTAAGTCAAGTTCTGTTGCATCGAGTAACCGTTACGTTCTGAAAATGTAACATAACAAAAGGTAATGTAACGGAAACGTAACACAACAGAATCATAATGTAACAGTAACATAACATATCAGAAACATAATGTAACAGAAATGTAACGTAATGGAAACGTAACCGAGACCCAATGTAACCGAAACGTAATGTAACTGATGCATAACACAACAGAAACATAACACAACAGAAACATAATGTAACAGTAACATAACGTAACAGTACCATAACATATCAGAAACATAATGTAACAGAAATATAACGTAATGGAAAAGTAACCGAAACCCAATGTAACCGAAACGTAACATAACCGAAACGTAATGTAACTGAAGCATAACGCAACAGAAACATAACGTAACCAAAATGTGTCGAAACAGAAACGTAGCAATAAAAAGTAAAATAACGAAAACGTTACGTAACTGTAACACAACGAAATGCAACTAGTACTGCATAACGGAAACTGTGACCTTATGTGCTATTTTTTCCACCCTCTCCGCTTCCAAGGATCCACTCCTTTCTTTAAAATGCCTGTATTTCACCCTGTATTGGTTCTACAAAAAAACTTTTCAAATGAAAGTTTCTTCTCGAAAGCTCTTCAACAGTTTTAGTTGCAAGAAAAATCCCATTTGGAGCAACCCTCGTGCCCCAAATTTCAAAAATATGCTTTCCAAAAAGCTCAAAATTGAGTAATTTTCATTTATTACAAAAAAAAAAATCAACGATATTGCAAAATGTGTAATTACATACAAAAAGTATTCAGAATAGAATTTTACACTTGAAAAGCTCAGCTCGATCCCCCCCCCCCCCCCCCCCCCCCCCCCCACCCTTAAAAACCCCACCCCGACCCCCCCCCCCCCCAGAGTCCCCCAGGAACCCTATCACTTTCAGTTTGGCATTTTTATAGGGTTTTTGCTATGTACGAGTAATGGAATCAAATTTGAGCGAACGGATGGAGTAGCTATGTAATTCGACTATGTACTACTAAACTAACTCGTGTCCGCACCAGTTTCGCACATATTCAAAGAGCACTCCATGCTTTACCTTTCACCATACACATACGTCGTATTTAAAGGATTTCGTTATAGTAGGTACTCTTTTTCGCTAGATAGAATGACGCCCGAGTATACGCGCAAGCGTAACTAAAAGCTCATTACACGGGTATTTTCACCGGGCCGGGCAATTTTTTCATTTGACGAAGCACGCTGTCGATCTGTCATTATGACACGTTCGTTGTGCGTCCGACGCGACGGCTTAACAATGCAACCACGTGTCGGTAAACGCGCGCGGTGTTATTAAAAGGTGATAAATTCCGCGACATGGTATGCGCAGAAAAAGAAGAAGAAAAAAACAGCAATCAGTAAACGGGCTGTCGCTGTCGGAGATGGACAATTTGTAATCAATATTATTTGACGTTTTGTTTAGTGCAAGGCGAGAAGTTGGCGATGATTGTGCACTGTCGTCGTATTATTCTCGGAATCGTCGATGGACGGCTCTTTTCCTTGGGTGCATTTCCGCGTTGACGCGGTTACTAACTATGAAGGAGATTTTACGATTTAACGCGATAAATTGTCAACGCGTTCGAATTGTAGGTAGGTAATAGGTATTATGTGCTTCGTACAATTGACAGATGTGTGTACGTAGGTACGCAATCGTGGCATTCGTGGCGCTATAATTGACAGCGTGGTGTGGCGTACCGATTGCGTACTGTGGCCGGGTATGTGAAGTACGTACGTCGTATACGTACAAGGTGTAAGAGTATAGGAACATGCGAATGGTATGTCGATGTCGCTGTCGATGTCAATTTGTGATTGGAATTTTGAGTAGTGTACTCGTACTTGTCGTGTTCTGATGATAAGACCGTGTGTAGAAAGGTTTGACTGGGTATTAATTGCGGACCCGAGTGCCGATATGAGATGACTTCGAGGTATCGCTCGATGAGATGTACGAATTGTACATAGCTGTAAAGTGTAAATGAATAGTGATACGTTGTGGAGAATGGAGAGTTCAACTTCATTTCATTGGGTCAGTTTATTGGCATGTCGCAGCCTCGCAGGGATGATCACACAATTTTAATACGTACGTTTCCCTCATTGTTGCATGGATAGAGTGGAGGAACCAGCTGATCAATTAGACAATAATTGGCAATGTGTTTCGAGATTCAAATTAATTTTTTTCACAATTGAAAATCGAAGGAAATTTATGAGTTCTTGAAATTGGAAATAGATACAGGTGTCCGAAATTGATAACTTTCAATTTTTAAAAAAATTCAGATTTGATGACTTTTCACGAAATTTTTGAAAAATATTTTTAAAAATTTTAGAATTGGCCATTTTTATTTAAAATTTATAAAATTTGACAATTTTTTTATGTGTGATAATTGACCTCGAGTTTTGAATTTTTTTTTTGAAAAATTTTTTGAAAATTGATAATTTTTAAATTGAAATATCATTTCAAGTTCACGATTTTTGTAGATAATGCAATTTTCGAAACATGACAGCCTCTCCAAAACTGCTGACTTTTCATAGAATGTTGAATTTTTCGAAGAATATGTCGAATTTTCAAATTTCAGGAAAATGTCGAATTTTCAAAAAATGACAAATTCGACTAAATTTGGTGATTCTTCATATGATGTCTAAAAAAAAATGTCAAAAACTGAACGATTTTTCAAGAAATACCTAGCCAATTCGGAAAAAATGATTTCAAAAAACGTGTACTTTTCAATGAATTTCGACTTTTCAACAAAAGGCAAAAATAATCTTATTTTTAAAGAAAAAATTAGTCAAAATGAAAAAAAAAATTCAAAAAATAATTTCTGAACCTTTTAAAAAAATGGCAATTTGAAAATAAAAATACCGCGTACCTACGTCTACGTGCACATAATAGGTAGATACATATATATGAACGCAAGTTGAGGCATTTAAAATCTCAGCCGCAACAATAGGAATTTACGACGCGGTAGACGACTCGAAAACAAAAGAAAAAGGAAAACCTTCGCTTATGATACGACAAAAAGTTGTCATATCACGATTGAAATGAGACGAAGTGGAAAGAGACAGATATAGAAACGCTCATACGTATATACTACGTATACCTGTGTACTATTTAATTGGCGTGTTATTTGGAAGGCATGCGATAGCGCGCGGTAGTTGAGTAATACATAACGTGGGGCTCAACTCATACCTATGTAGTCGTATAGTAATGGTGTAAAAAGAGTTGACAAGTCGATAAATTGTGCGTGTGTTCGTATAAGTAGTGTCTTATGGCAAGGCAGAAGAAGAAGAGGTGGTGTTTTGTTTCGTTTTTTTTTTTTTTTGGCCTGGATGAAAACACAAACTAGGAAGACAGTATACGCGCCGTGATAATTCGAGAGTGCGCGTATATAACTAAATTAAAACACGAATGTTTCACGAACGTGATAGGTCGCACCTTGAACGCAACGCTCGAATTTATGGGCGTGTACGGTCGAAGATGAAGAAGAAAAAAAAACGCATAGCGTATAGAGCGAGAGAGAATATGACAGATTATCTAATAAAGAATACCGAAAATAATAGCGTATATCTTGACAGATATGTCCTCAGATAGTACATACAACGTATACCTACTAAAATATACACCTTTAGTGCAACATAATAGAAGACGGGGGCCGCTGAATCCAATGGCTTGCGCGTGTATCTTTCGCTATAGCACGAAAAGATATTAAGTATTATACAAAAGTCATTCGCACTATGTCCAGCGCACGCTGCATGGTCGTATCGTTATCGAATCGTATCGTACAAGCGGCAGTAATATTGTTCGACGACGACGACGACAACTACGTACAACAAAGTTGCAAACGAATATGATAATTATACAGGAGCGATGACAAATTTATGTCGGCTCGATTTGCGCTGCTGTGCGCGGGGCCGGCGAAGGCAGGCAGGCCGACGACCAGCGACGTCTCTATAATACCGTACGCCCGGAGACGCGTTCAATTATCAGATAATCCAAACAGGATCGGCAGAGGCACGGTGTCGTGTTACACGAAATGCCAACACAATTGCCAGGCTGCTGACTCGATCGCGTTGTCGTGTACTCGATATGAGTTCACATTCCATACACTCTCTCGGACGTAACCTCAGCATGAGGCCAGGGGCCTGTAATCCAACGCCAGATAAGCGCCTCTACCCGGCCACCTTATTGTCAGATAAACGATGAGTAAATATCGAACGCGTACGCCGAGTATTGTACAGATAGGTACCTGGTACCGTACATACGCGTGGTGGTACAATGTACCTACGACACTCGACATAACGCTATGGCTGAGACGGTCATCGGAAACAATAAGATTTCTGAATCGTTTTCGTTAAGCGTATCAGCCGAACATATACGTCTTGCATCCACCGGTGTACTTTGATTGGATATGTTCTGCTACTGTTTTAAGATTTCAATCGAAGACCAAAGAAAGAATAATAGATTCCAGGCTGCTGGGACCTGATTGACAAAAATAAAAACCGGAGACAGACAGTCGGCTTTTGATTCGATCGAGACAACATCTTCATCGTGATTTGTACGGGGAAAATGAATCCCTCTCTCCCCTCGAAAATATTTTGTGAACTTGATTTGATAATTTTCTAGAATTTTTATGATTAAAATGATAACTTTCTTGAAATTGAAAAAGTTTTCCATAAATGAGAAAATTGAAAGTTTTCAAAAAACTATTTTCTTGGAATTTGCTTGCGGACCCGAGGGGTTATCCTAAGGGGGTTGAGAAGCACTCAAAAATGGCCATTTTTGGTCATTTTTGGATTTTCAGCCCCCCTAAGAAGGACCCCTACGGGTCTGCAAAATGTTTTAAAAAATCAAAATTTATTTACTCATTTGGATTCTCAAAAAAAAATTGGGAATTTGCATTATTTTTTTCAAAATTATTTTTTTTAGTTCTCACTAACAAGGGAATTACCCGAACCGGCAGATCGATTTTGAGTCGGGACCAAGGCAGATCGATAGAGCAT